>PRKT01000970.1:0-46589 GCA_003671525.1 Saccostrea glomerata
ATAATTAGTATTTGATTATTATTATTATAACTAGTATTTTCTTCATCTTTCTTAGATATAGAAGGAGTATCCACTGTTTGCAATAGGTATGAAATTCCTAACACATTATAAATCGAAAGCAAAGAAGATGGGGGGATAAGGCGGGCAGAATGCCTATAGCGTCAGATATTAAGAAATTACATTTGATACGTAAATTGTATGGAATCCGGATAGGGCCATGCAGTTAACTATCGCATCATCGCACCATCGAGGTTTGGGTTGATAATGTGATGACACGATAATGCGATGACGATGAAGCAATGGTGCGATAACGATGAAGTTATGTTGCGATAGTGCGATAATGATGAAGCGATGGCGATGGTACGATAGCACGATGAAGCGATGGCGCGATAATAAGATGGTGCAATAGTGATGGCACGATAGTGCGATGACGATGTCGCGATGGTACGATGAAGATAAAGCAACATTCTCTTTTACTCTATCGTTCTATCGCACCATCGTCATCGCATTATCGCTTGATCGCATCATCGTCATCGCGCTATCGCACCATAGCTCCATCTTCGTCGTTATCGCATTATCGTGCCATCGACCTATTAGTCGATACTCGATGGTGCGATAGTAAACTGCATGGCCCTATCCGGATTCCATAAAATTGAGTATTTAAATTTACTTCTCATTATTGAAATTTATGAAATTATGAGGAAAAAAAACATTTTCTGCGAGAAAATAAATCTCTTTAAAAAATTTCATTTATAAAAATATTCGATGGCATACATTTGTACGTGGGATTCGAACCCCCATCAATGAAATACCGAGTAATCATACTGCTTTGAGACTAAGACCAAAATAAAATTATAGTTTGTTTGGAATTGCCTCCCGCCTCATTGAAATGCTCCCTCCTGAAAATATTTTATTGACCAAAAGTAGGAAGATTTTTTTTTATTTAATCAATTTTTTTTGGTCCATTACATGTATCACATGCACCTTACAAAACACTGAAATATAGTGTCAGATCTATGTAAAATTGGGTTTTTTGTTGATGCCTGATGGTAGATTCTTTTTTTCCTTTTTTATGTCAGAAAATGTATTTACTGTTTGCTGAGATTTTTATTTAAAATTTTAAATTCATTTTTGATTAAAAAAAATAATTTCCCTCCCTCCCTCCTGTGTCTGAAACCCTTCAGGCGGCAATTTCAAACAAACAATATTTTAAGGATGGCCTAACGCGCTAACCACTATGCTACATGGCTCATGATGATGTGGCTTTTAAATCATGTTTGTGATCTGACCCTTGACTTAATGAACTTGAAGTATTTCTCGGAAAGATGCGAATGTTTTGTTATAAAAGTGTACTTTTAAGGTATAGTGGGTTTTCGCTCCATTCTTTTGTAAACCAAAAAATTTTTATTTTATCGCAAACTTTTAGGATTTCCTTTCAAACAAATGGAGCGAAGACCCACTCATATTAAAAAAAATTGTTAAAGATATGTATGCCATGTTAAACAGTATTTTTGCACAGCTGAAACCAAACAAAAATTTCTGAAGTATGATAAGCCATCAAAAATGAAGCATTCTTGCAAATTCGACGAAATATTGTTCGGTATTAACAAAGTACTGGTCAGGAAAAGAACATGATATTCTCATGCATATTTATAAAGGACTGACGTTTATGCTGGATCTGCGCATGTGCGCGGGAAAAACATCACGAGAATCATCAGGGCCCGCCGTTAAAAAACATACTTCAGTCTGAGAATGCCCTCAAGTCTGAGGATTTTCTCAAATCCAAAATTCTCAGACTCAGCGGCCTTCATAAAAAGTTGAGAAAAATAAAAATTCCTTATACTCTGTTTTTTTCTCAAATTCTCAGCTGAGTAATTCTCAAGACTTGAGTTGAGATTTCTTTTTGAGAATTCTCAAAGTTTTATGACGGCGGACCCAGGTCGAGGAAACTAGTTTTTGTGACGTCTGTTCAGTGAGGAACCAACATGACTGACAAATCGACCAATCAGCTCAATGAGTTGCATTTAATGCATTTATGGATTACTACAAGTACATAAAATACTACATGTGTTTTTCGAAAGAGCTAGTTTTTTTTAAATCGCTCTCGGAAAGAATTGATGCATTTTCCCAAGCATTTACACGCTTAATGCATTATATACACTATTATCTACTAATCCCATGCTCACATTTGCATACAAATGATTAACAATGATAAAAATTTGAGTTTTCCCCACATCATTGTACAGCTCCGTTTGTTTACAGTTTCCCCGTGCTGTAGCTGTCAGTGAAAAAATAATTTCACGCGTGATTATTCCTCGGTACAAAAAGCATTCAACTCTGAGGTGTGCTCACGTATTGACAATGTTTACAACGTGTACAACTTCGAAACATACAGTATGCTACTCAATACACGTTCTACATCAATGCACATGAGCATTAATGTAGAGGTAATTTTAAAAAAAACCCGCGAAACTTGTCTTTTTTATAAATGCATAAACTTTTAAATTTCTACATGTAGTAATAACTGAGCAACAATTAATTCAACCAGTTACACGGCAAATACGAATATCTAAAACTGGAGTCTTATTTACTTGTGGAGACTTTGTGAGCGGTAATTTTTAAAGTCCTTTTTAGCTCTACTGGTCAGAGACCAGAACAGCTTATGCGATAGTAATGCGTCCGGCGTCCGTCCGTCTGTCTGTCTGTCCGTCTGTCTGTAAACAATATTTCAAAATGCTACTCCTCCTACAATTTTAGTCTGATTTCAATATTACTTGGCACACAAGTAGACTACACTAAGATACAAAGAATAGTGCATAAGTTTTTGATTTCAATGAATGGGGTTGCCATGGTTACTAGAAATAGAATTTTCCGTGAAATTCCTTTAAAACGCTACTCCTTCTACAGTTTTAGTTTGATTTCAAAATAAGTTGGCACACAAGTAGACTACACAAAGAAACTTAAAATAGTGCAATGGTTTTTGATAAGTACAAACCAGTAGAGCTACAGCCTCGACAGAGACTTCTGGTTTACAAGATAAACTGAATTTGTTTGTTAATGAGAGCACGGAAATTCTAAATAGTTCCAATTCTTCCTATTTTTCTCAAACACGTTTCAAAAAATTGTATATTGGCTTTCCAGCCGTCATTTGAAATCGCGTCCTTAATCTCCTAACCCAAGTGTTTGTAGTAAAAACGTAGTAGACCATCATGCTTTTCAGCTCATTCACGAAACTGGACTATTGTTTGCTGTGAGCATGCGAGACCACGTGATTATGAATATTTCAATAAGAGGCGGTTTAATATCCGACTCGGAGAGAAAATAATTTTTACCAAATAATATTTCATACCTTTTAAAAGTGATGGAGTGGAATTGTCTTATTTGCAGAAAGTATATAACTTATATAACTTGAGGGGACACCACATATATTTATTTCTTTAAAAATAAAACACTAATACGGCATATATATCTTTAAAGTATGAAGAAATTATCGTTTTTGTTCATTTAAGGCTGGTATGCTTTTTCATAGGCAAATATTTTCTGTCTTAGTGAAATTTTTGTAAATTATAGAGATTGTACATTAAGTATACTTTAATATTAGATGGAATATGACAAAATTTGGATATAATTTAGATTAAAATTATCACTCTTACCTGTAGTACTATAGGCATTCTGCCCGCCTTATCGCCACATCTTCCTTTATTCTTAATATCTAACGCGATTTTAAAAGATTTTTTTAAGTTAAGGAACAGGGGGTTTATAGGGGTCATTGGGGCCTGTATATTGTATTTTGTTTAACGTCCCTCTCCAGAATATTTCACTGATATGGAGACGTCACCATTGCCGGTGAAGGGCTGCAAATTTAGGCCTATGCTCGGCACTTATACGGCCTTTGAGCAGGGAGGAATCTTTATCGTGCCACACCTGCTGTGACACGGGGCCTCGGTTTATACGGTCTCATCCGAAGGACCGCCCCATTTAATCGCCTTTTACGAGAAGCAAGGGGGTACTGAGGACCTTTTCTAACCCGGATCCCCACGGGGCGGGGGCCTGTATAAGGCCCCATTCCCAGTTGGAAAAAGTATGAGTTTTACCAATTTCATTAAAGAAAATTCCCAAAAGAGAATCGAAACAAACAAAATGAGTTTTAAAAAATGTCCAAACTCAGTAATATGTACATTAAAAATGTTGTTTCAAATACAGTTTTAAAAGGCATTCTCCAAAAACTGTTTGACTGAAAGTAAAATAAGCCAAAGAAAAACCATACCTTGCAAATGAAAAAATCCTTTTATTTGAATTTATATATAGAAAAATGTTAAAAATTATATTTTCCAAATTTCAACCAAATGTCGCTATTTTTTCCCAAATGGAAAGGCCCAGTCCCCTTTTTTTAAGATCTAGAAAAAAAAACCCGATGTATCTTATTTTTGATATTCAGAGTAAAGTAAATGCATAAGATAATAGATAAATAGGTCGTATGATGGAATCAGATAAACTGTACAAATATGCAGTCATATGAGTTCTATTCTGGGTAGTTCAACGAAGCTTTAGATATAGATATTCCGAGAAATGACAGATAAACGATAGCGATAGGACGTCTGATCTAAACAAACATTTCATCAAACAGAAAATGTCCTTGCAACGGGAAAGGATTATTTCGTTGGTTTCTTCACAATGAATTTAAAATGTTTCTTATCTGCCAAAGCAATGATATTTTATTCTTTTCTTTATGTCATTTTTCAGAAAGAAAGATGAAGACATTCTTGTTGTTTGCGTTTATACTATCCGTAAGTACTATGTTATCAAATTAAAAGTCAATTTTAATAGCAACTCTTACCTATGAAAGAAATAAAAAAAAAAATGAAATGCTATAATTTTTTTTATTTTCAACGTTTGTATGTTGTTTAACGTCCCTCTCGAGAATTTTTCACTCATATGGAGAGGCCACCACGTGCCGGTGGAGAGCTGCAAATTTTATCCTATACTCGATACTTACGCCAATTGAGCAGTGAGGGATCTTTTTCGTGCCAGTGTACAGACGAATAATGACCCCCCAAAGAATAATGACCCCATCGAATAATGACCGGGGGTCATTTTTTGACAGCGAAAAATGACCCTCGGTCAATTTTCTACGGCGAAAAATGACCACCGGTCATTATTCGACGTCGAAAAATGACCCTTTTGCCCGTAGAAAAAGTGTCACTACCCTGAAAATTTGCAGAACACACGTGAAGAAAAATGACCTCCGTAGAAAAATGACTCCCTGTGAAATTTTTAGGGGCAAAAAAAAAAAATTTTTAAGGTCAACGTGATGATTCAGAATCTAAAGGAGAAAAAGATTTATCGAGCCTAAAGGGTTATGTAAACATTGTTTTTCGATGGTGAAAATCATCGTACTGACAGAAAAAATCAGCAGTATTATTATATTATTATATCCTCCGCTTGAAAAGCGGGAGGGTATATAGTGATCGGGATGTCCGTCCGTCTGTTACGCTTTTGGGTATCCATCTCTTATCCGCAACTCCTCTTATATATAAAAAAATGTGTTTATGAAACAGCTATGCGCCTGTATGGCAACATAGCGAAGATTAAACTTTTCCTAAATGCAATTTAAATACATTGGTACCCAAAGTAGGGTCTTTTCACAAGAAATACAATTGCTAAATAGAAAAGCCCTAGCACCACTTCTTCAAAAGTAATGGCCAAGGTCAAACTCAAAGGTCAAAGTTGATGGTTTCTTAAGAAAGGTTTAATGTAACAAGGATTACATATGTGAAGTATGAAAACCCTAGTCCTTACCGTCCAAAAGTTATGGCCATGGTGAAAGTTTTTTTCATAAGTACGGAAATCTCCAAGGTCAAGGTCAAATTTGGTGGTACCCAAAGGAATTTCTTGTCACAAGGAATACACATATTAAATATGAAAGTCATAGCTCCAATAAATGAAAAGTTATGGACAAGGTCAAAGTTTTTGCAGACAAACAGACGCCAGATAGACAGACAGACAAACATACGGGCACGATAAAACTATATATTATAAAAAGAAATTGTCTTCAGTTAACTTGTCATATTATGATACAGTATAAAGAAGACGTCACAAAAATGAAAATGTTTGTTCTGATTATCATATTAAATTCTCTGAAAAATATACTCAGAACGGAGTAAAAGAGTGGTCAGGAGTAAAACAAGAATTAGGAAATGTAACGAATACGAATAACGTGTGCTAAATCAAAAGGTTATGTCTACATTATAGTTTTTGCATTAGAATGTGTATTTTACACTAGCCTATAGCTTTACTGGGCATATTTTTAGGTATTGTACCCACCCCACCCCCTTACTTATTTAGGAGGAAGTCGATTATCAACAAAAGCAACAACAAAAAAACTACCCTACCTTTATTTTTCTATAAGGAGGGACTAAAAATAAGCTTAAAATAATCTACTATTCTACTAATTTTTAACTGTTACTTTGCCACAATACTTTCAATTATACCTCCACCAATATTTAAAGTATGCTTTAATCATGGCGAAGTAAATTATGATGATAGTACTTGTGTGAAGGCTTAACTTCATTTCAATATTTTATCTAGAGCCTCTATCAGTATTATTAAAAGGTATAGAGTTTTATTTATATTTTTGCTTTTCATTTATTTTTTTGTTTTGATTTAACGTAATGTTCTTTTGATTTTTTTTTTTTGGGGGGGGGGGGGATAAAAATTTCATCCTCTTTCATTGTCAAATAGGATTAATTCGAAAAAAATTACGTATTAATTCGTCTGCTACAAATTTCTAGAATTTGTAGCTTTTTCCCAACAATTTTTTTTTCGAAACAACGTATCAATGGAGTCCATAAAGAAAAACAAAGTACCGTATATTTCATCTCCAATCCCTAGGACTCTTTTTCTACGAAAAATGATTTTTTCTACGGGTGGGGGGTCATTTTTTGTCGTTGAAAAATGGCCCCCGGTCATTATTCGATGGGGGTCATTATTCGTCTTTACACCAGCACCTACTTTGACACGGGACCTCAGTTTATACGTATACGTTCTCATCCGAAGGACCAGTTTCCATGTCCCACAGTGGGATTCGAAACCGCGATGTAAGGATCAATTTACATTGAATAATACTATTTTAAATTTTAAAAGCGAATTCTTATTTACTGTCATGACAAAAAACTTTTTAAATTCGATTTAAAAAATTTAAAAACAGGATCCTAGCTATCCCAGCATAGCATATACATGTATTGAGGTTCAAATAAATAAGAATTCTTACTTTAAAACTGTGAACTTTCCAAAAGTCTGAACTCAAAATGTTCTGGGGGTGAAAGATGGTGTTGAAAAAAGAAAATAATATACTTGATATATTTCAGAATTTATATCTGACTTTTGCGGACTGGATGCATCCACACTATAGCTACAGTAAGTTTTGTTATACTTTGATTTAATTTTTTTTTTTAATGTTCAGAATCTTTTTTTTTTTTTTTTTGGCTTTCTTTAGGTTTCACTTATTTTATTGTACTGAGCTTTCAAAAGAAATAATAACAATTTTCTCATGACCTTAAGGTAATTGCCCCGATCTAAAGGTAAATGATTGGGTTCATGAAATATTTGATTTATGAGTAAAATTATTTCAATCTTAAAGTTTTTCTTTCGACCCCCATGCTTTTTTGACTCCATGTGCATTAGCTCATGTGAATCAATACTTCAAATGAGCTTTTCTGACAAAATTTTGTTTGCTGTCTGATGCTGTTATTGTTGTCGACGTTGATAATGTGGTCCTTAAAGTTTTACAATAATTATTTCATCTTCTCAAGAACCACAGGTCAAATAAAAAAAACCCAATAACATTGAGTCGGGAGAGGGCAATCAAATATTATTTTTAAGATGGCCTAATGGTGATTAATTGTTTTTTTTATGAACCCTTGGGCTAGAAAAGATGAAACTAGTACTTAAGGTTTTTGCAGTGAAGTAGAGTGGGTTACAGTTTTATAAAAGGATGCATAGGAATTTAAAAAAAAATCTTTAATTTCAAGAACAACAAAGCCATAATCAGTTATACATGTATATGTAATGAAATATCCACAGATAATATAGCTTCATGTTTATTTAATCATGCCTTCCAAGGGTAGGGTGAGTCCAAATGAGGCCAAAATGAGCAATCAAAGTTTTAGATAGTGATTCATGGGGAAAATCTCGAAAGATGTCATCAAGAAAAGAAGAAAACAAGAGGCCCATGGGCCACATCGCTCACCTGAGTAACTTTGGTGATGCAGTTCTTTACCAGATTTCCCCTCTTGTTATACCTATCATGGCCCCTACCCCCTCCCCTGTCATGATTTTAATACTGTAGAATCTACACTACCCTAGGATGCTTCCACATAAGTTTCAGCTTTCCTGGCCCAGTGGTTCTTGAGAAGAAGATTTTTTCTAAATATTTCTATGTAAATCTCGGATTCCTTATAGTGGCCCCGCCGTACCTCCAGGGGATCATGATTCTAACAATTTAAAATGTACACTACCCTAGAATGCTTTCATATAAGTTTCAGCTTTCCTGGCCCAGTGGTTTTTGAGAAGATTTTTAAAGATTTTTTTTTATATACTTCTATGTAAAACTTGGATTCCTTATTGTGGCTCCGCCCTACCCCTGGGGGTTATGATTTCAACAATCTAAAATCTACACTATCCTAGGATGCTTTCAAATAAGTTTAAGCTTTCCTGGCCCTGTGGTTCTTGAGAAAAGATTTTTAAAGATTTTTTCTATATTCTTCTATGTAAAACTTAAATTCCTTATTGTGGCCCCGCCCTACCCCCGGGGGTCATGATTTTAACAATTTATAATTTACACTACCCAATGATGCTTCCACATAAGTTTCAGCTTTCCTGACCAAGTGGTTCTTGAGAAGAAGATTTTTTAATGACTCCACACTATTTTTGTCTTTTCTTGATTATCTCCCCTTGTAAGGGAACTTCACCTAAAGATGCTTTTTCCAAGTTTGGTTAAAATTGGCCCATTGGTTCTTGAAAAAAAGTCGAAAATGTGAAAAGTTTACAGACGGACGGACGGACAGACGACAGACAAAATGTGATCAGAAGGCTCACTTGAGCCTTCGGCTCAGGTGAGCTAAAAACATTATCAATCAATCAAATCATCGGATGCATAAACTGCTGGTATATTAAGGCAGGTCCACACTTTTACGGATCCGGTTTTAATTTTACACACCAATATAAAATTTTGATTATCCTTGTCTAATGAAATAAAATTCTTTTTGATGATTGAAAATAATGTAGCAAGTATATATATTTGTTTATTATAGTGTCATTGTGCACACAAAGCATTTAATGTACATTATTTATAAGAATAACCACTTTGCACTCTGTCCATAGGATTTATATGTAATTTAGTACATACACGGACAGAGAATTCTTAATTGCCTTTATGAACCTAAAGCTTTTTAATTTTTTTTTAAACAAACTAACTTGAGATCTCTTTATCTTTAATTTTTAGCCTATATCATCTTTTCAAATATACTTTTTTTATAAGTTTTGCGAAGAACGATTGAAAAAATAGATAATCCAAAAATGGGGGTATAGGTGTTCAAAAGGCTGTTTTGTAAAATTTTTCTGGTCAACCATTATAAAGTATGTTTTTTTGCTAACCTTAGATATAATTCTAAATAATTGTAAAGAAAAAATAGCATATAAACATATAAGATTTTGAGGAATATTTAAAATAAAGATATTTTGAGCTTTTTCTCTGAAAGATTTGGACAGAATCAACATTAATTTTTTAGTGTTTTCAAATAGAAATTTAAAATATTTTCTTGACAAATGAATATTTATGATTTTCCTAAGTTTTAACATTAATTGGATGTGATTTGGTACATAGTTAAATAAAATATGATGTTACACTTCTATATGTTGAATTTTGGCTGTTGAATTTTTAAAGGTATATACTCCGAGACATGTTGCATGAAAATTAATCTGCAAAGATATGTTTTTTATGGACGTTTTAGTCAGATTATGACTTATTCAAGATTTTCAAATCGCAAAATAAACAATTTGACAGAAAGTACGGACCTACCTTAAGTTTGTTCAAATTGTAACGCGTCAAAAGATACAGATACAGCGAATGTATGTATATAAATAATCGCCTGCAAAGTATACAAATACATGTAAGTATACAATAAGGCAGTAAGAGTTTCTCTCGTGTAAAATAAAACGTAATCACTCTCAATCTCTTAGCAAACAGTCATTAATAAATATTAACGTAGATAAACAAAATTATATTTCTCAAAAATATTACTCATCATCCTTATATTTCTCAAAAATTTTACTCAAGTTATGAGTAGAACATCCCGCTCTCTAAGGTGTTATGAGTTCTCAACAAATGAGTACACAGATACTCAACACTTAATTCTTTATGTTATTGTAGTAATATGTCCACTAAGAACGTTCATTACGTGATGACACGACCTTTCGATTGGAAACCAAAACTCAAGGTGCTGGCGCTGAGCGTAATGTTTATATACCCTTAGAGCGCAAGTCGCGTAACTTGCCAACAAATGGCGCCAAATTCAAGATTAATACCACATTTTCATTACAAAATCATGACCCCAAAGCAGGGTGGGGCCATAATGGAAAATTGTTTAAAATCTTTTTTCAATAACAGGAAAGTCACGATTAGACATATTTATTTGGTGGAAAGAACATTAGGTAAAAGTTTGTTCAAATTGTGATTTCATGAGTAAAAAGGAGATTCAATTCTTTTTAATATGTAATTATTGAAGATTTACATAGCAAAACAAAGGAAAAGGAATTTGCTTATGAAAACGAAGAATGACTATGATTACTTGGGTTAACTTTGTGACCAATGTATGGGTTTCTTCAAAAGCTTTATTGTTGACTGTCTTATATTACACTTTATTAACAACAACAATATTACGCCTCTAAAAATAATCAAAAATAGTAGAATAAGGAATTTTACCCGCTGCGATTCCTATGTATTGATCATGTAGACGGAGTACTCCATAGTCAGATTTAGTGTAAAAGCAATGACCCAACAAATGGTTTGAAACCTATCAAACAAAATATAATCATACGATTAGTTGTTTTTATCTGATAAACACGGTCCTTATGACAACAACAGACTTTGTGAAATGTTGGGTTTAAACAGTTGTTGAAATCTCTGTATCAACTTATTTGTCAGTAGCTTGCCCTGGTTTGAAAGTTGATGGTATTCAAAACACGCTCTGCATATCGAATTACTTGTGGAATGTAATAACCACATGCAGGTTATGTTAAAATATTGAAATATCTGTTTGTTTTTTCTTTGATAACTCTTTAAAAGTAAGTAAAGATGATTTCTTGATGTTAATATTTGAATGTAAATTTTGCCAAGTGAAAGGTGATGAACTAAGAATGCGCTATATATGCATGTAAATCTCGTGCGGCAGTCTTTGTCACTTTGACTTTGTGTCTGATGTCAGTAGGCGGGGACTATTGAAATTGACATGGGATTCCTCGTGCAACATAATTGTATTATACAACCTTTTTAATTCTATGTTTACAATTAAATTTTACAATCAAGTAAGAAAACTTCGTCGATTTATCTAATTTTTTTTATCTTAAGGCCAAGGAAGCGCTGTCTTGTTCTCGTTTTAAAGCTTTTGTATTTATATATAGCTAATAAAATGACATAATTAGACCCCTAGTGCAAATCGTATTTCCTATAGATTGTTAGAAGACCCAGTCACAAAAGATGACACAGATATTATGATGAAGAATGTCGACATATTTTTAGGATAAACCTTAGAGTCCCTTTATTTAGAATCAGAATGATTTGTAAGCAACAACAGTATATGGAAATTTCTGAGTTCCATTTTTATTGTGGAAGCCGTTGTGTTCGATATTAAAAAGCCTCACCGGTATCAGCATTGCCAGTTCGTGCTCAGTGATGAGTGCAGAATTTAAGAGATTAAATACTCCCGGCGAAACGTAAAAAAAATAACAAAAAAAACAAGAGGCCCATGGGCCACATCGCTCACCTGATTATTTTTGGTGATGTAGTTCTTTACCAGATTTCCCCTCTTCTCATATCTATTGTGGCCCCCTACCCCCCTCCCCAACCACCCCGTCTTGATTTTAATAATTTAGAATCTACACTACCCCAGGATGCTTCCACCTAAGTTTCAGCTTTCCTGGCCCACTAGTTCTTGAAAAGAAGATTTTTCCAATGTATTTCTATGTGAAACTTATTGTGGCCCAACCCTACCCCCGGGAGTCATGTAAAAGTTGGTCAATTTCTAAGGTCAAAGGGTCAAAGTTCTTGGTATCCAATGAAGAGTCTTTTCACAAAAACTACATATGTGAAGTATGAGATCACAAGCCCTTAGCGTTCAAAAGTTATGGCCAAGGATAAAGTTTTTTCCTAAGTAAGAAAATATCCAAGGTCAAAAATTCAAGGTAATTGGTATCCAATGAAAGGTCTAACCACAAAGAATGCATATGTAAAGTTTGCAAGCCCTAGTCTTAATCGTTTAGAAGTTACGACTAAGGTAAAAGATTTTTAAAAGTATGTCAAAGTCCAAGGTCAAGAAAAAACCGGAAGGGAACATCACATTGTTTATCTTGATGGATTAATTCAGGTTAAACCAAAGTACAAAGATGAAAAATTATGTCCATTTCACAATGGACTGATGCCTTTTAAGCTAACCTGAGCAAAAGGCTAAAGTGAGCTTTTCTGATCAAAATTTGTCCGTTGTCTGTCGTCGTCGTTGGCGTTTTCGTTGTTGTTGTTGTAAACTTTTCACATCTTCATCTTCTCAAGAACCGCTGTACCAATTTCAACCAAACTTGCTGCAAAGTATCCTTTGGTAAAGGGGATTCAAGTTTGTTCAAATGAAAGGCCACACCCTCTTCCAACGGGAGATAAATATGAATTATTGAAAAATGAATGGCATTTTAAAAAAATTTTCTTCTCAAGAACCACTGGGCCAGGAAAGATGACACTCATGTGGAATCAACTTCAGGTGGTAGTGTACATTCAAGTTTGTTCAAATCATGACCCCAGTGGCAAGGATGGGGCCACATTGGCCGATCAAAGTTTTACATAGGAATATATAGGAAAAATATTTAAAAATCTTCTTCTCAAGAATCACTGATCCAGGAAAGATGAAACTCATACGGAATCATCATCAGGTAGTGTAGATTCAAGTTTGTTAAAATCATGACCCCCGGGGTAGGGTGAGGCTACAATGACCGATCAAAGTTTTACATAGATATATATAGGAAAAATCTTTAAAAATTTTCTTCTCAAGGACCACTGGGCCAGGAAAGATGAAACTCATGTGAATTTATTCCCAGGTATTGTAGATTCAAGATTGTTCAAATCTTGATCCCTGGGGTAGGATGGAACCACAATGGCTGATCGAAGTTTAATATAGGAATATAAAGGGGAAATCTTTAAAAATCTTCTTCTTAAGAACCACTGGGGCAGGAAAGATGACACTCATGTGGAAGAGTTCTTGTTTATTATAGATTCAATTTTGTTCAAATCATGACCCCAGGAGGTAGGGTGGGGCTACAGTGGCCGATCACAGTTATACATAGGAGGATATAGGGAAAATCTATGAAAATCTTTTTCTCAAGAACCACTGGGCCGGGAAAGATGACACTCATTTGGAATTATCCTCACGTAGTGTAGATTCAAGTTAGTTCAAATCATTACCCCCGGGGGTAGGATGGGGCCACAATGGCTGATCAAAGTTTTACATAGGAATATATGTAGGGAAAAATCTTTAAAATCTTCTTCTCAAGAACCACTTGGCCAGGAAAGATAAAACTCATGTGAAATCATCATCAGGTAGTGCAGATTCAAGTTTGTTCAAATCATGACCCCAGAGGGTAGGGTTGGGCTAAAATGGCTGATCAAAGTTTTACATAGGACTACCTGGTAAATAGGGAAATCTTTTTTAAAAATTGTCATCTCAAGTACTTCAAAGCCATAATTAGTGATATTTATATGGAATCATCCTCAGGTAGTGTAGATTCTAGTTTGTTCAAATCATAACCCCCAGGGATAGGATAGGGCCACAATTTTACATCAAAATATATTTTAAAAAATCTTCTAAAGCATAGCATAGCCATGCTTAGTGATACTAGCATTAATATGGAAGCATTTTCGGATAGTGTAGAATTAAATTTGTTCAAATCATAACCCCAATGGTAGGATGGGGCCACAATGGTTGATCAAAGTTTTACATAGAAAAATAAAGGGAAAACTCCCAAAAACAGAAAAGCTATGTTTAGTTATATTGACTTGTAAGCATCCTCATGTATAGAAGATTTAAATTTATTCAAATCAAGGCGTAGGGAGGGAAACAATGGGGCATCAAATTCAAATTTTTAAGTTATACATGTTATATATAGGAAGAAAATATTTTTAAAAAATCTTTCTATCAAGAACAGCAAAGTCATATGCTTTATTTATATGAAAGCATTCTCAAGTAGTATTAAATTCAACCCCCCTTCTCTGATCTGATTTGTGCTTTTTCCTAGCCGATTTGCTCAGGTGAGCGATGTGGCCCCTGGGCTTCTTGTTAATTTTTGCCTCAATTCAAGGCGCCAAGCACTCTGCACAAGCTATGATTTTTTTCGTTATATGGCAACAATTAGAAAGGGTGCAGAGCGTTCACCAATGTCTTATGGTTGGAGGAATTATGACATCCAGTTTAGGCTGAAAAAATAATTTGATTCAAATCTTAACTGGGGTTTAGTTGATGCTGAACTATGCTTGTTTTATATGCAGCCCACTGTACAAAACTATGGTCAGAATTCCCCCAAACAATTTAAATGTTACTCTTACAATTTTCGAGGTGTTTGTGGAAAAACACAATTGTAAGTTTTTGCATATTTGTGTGAAATGTAATGGATCGCATCCTTCTTTACATGGCTGATCTCTCCAGAATAACAATGTCAAACAATTCCCCCAGTCTAGGCCTACACAATAACAGTTCCGCCCAAGATTCCCACAGCGTCTAATTCGAACTACACAATAATTTATGGGATTTAGGCCATTCTCCAATTAAAACCAACAATCTTCACAAATTATTAATAAATTATCCTGACAGAGAAGTTGCCAACATACCAGGGTAGTGTTTTAGAAAGGGTTTTTGTTAAATTATCAGGGCCCTAAAGTTTGAATATAAAAACTTGAAGTCTGCAATTCAACACTCTTGTGATCTAGAAGAAAAGGTTAAGAAGGAAGTTGAATTGGGTAGGGTTTTGGGTCCTTTTTCACACCCCCACACCCCCCACACCCCCCAATATCAAACTTAAGATGTAGCCCAATAGGTTTATTACCTAAAACTAAGGTGGATGGCGTATGATAACTAACCTTTCACATCCTTATTGTGATAGTGTTAACGATTACATAGATCAGCAAGATTATACTGTCAGCTATGCTTCGTTTGATGATGCAATTAACCTAATTCAAACCAAAGGAAAAGGGGCCCTTATGGCTAAGATGGACATTTCTAGTGCATTTAGGCTTTTACCAATCAATCCTCAGGAATTTTGTCTGCTAGGTTTTAAGTTTAATAATTCATATTATATTGACAATTGTTTGTCAATAGGATTCAGTATCTTGTTCACTGTTTGAAAAATTTTCATCGTTTTTACATTGGGAATTAGAACAGAGGTCACAAAAGGATGGTATTGTTCATTACTTAGATGATTTCTTTTTTGTTGGATCAGCTAATTCTAGTGAATTCAGAGAATAAATGTATCATTTTCAAGAACTGAGTCAATTATTAGGAGTTCCAATTGCACCAGAAAAAACATTAGGTCCTTGTATAAATTAACATTTTTAGGGTAAGGAATAGATTCAGTACAAGAGACAATTTTTGTTCCAATAGAAAAAAGTGGATGAATTGCTGGAAAAGATAAAGTATGTTCAGTGTAGTAAAAAAAAGAAGAATTAGAATCGCGTGTTGGTTCACTTGCCTTCGTTGTAAAAGCACTACCGACTGGTAGGGCATTTTGTAGGAGAATTTACGGGGCAGTACAAGGCGTCAATAGATCTTTTCATTTGATTAGAATATCTACTGAGATTAAGTTGGACCTTCAGATGTGGGTTATATTTCTGCAGAATTTTAATGGAATAACTCGGTTTCCATCAGTAGATTGGTCAGATAGTGATATGTTGCAATTTTATACAGACAGTTCAGGGTCGTTTATAATTTGGGTGTGGTGTTGTTTTTGACGATGAATGGAGTGTGTTAGCTTGGCCAGCAAGTTTGTCTCAGGAGATAAAGAAGGATATAACTTTGTTGGAGATCATTCCAATATTGTTACATGTAGGCATTGTAATTCGGGCAGAAAAACTAGCTTCTAACGAATTGCTATCACATGTAGACAATTTAGCACTCGTTCACATAATTAACTACAAAACGTCAAAAAATAAGAGAGTAATGTTTTTGTTGAGAGCTTTGGTCCTCAACACCTTGCAGAATAACATTCAGATCAAATGTTAATATATTCAAGGTATTAAGAATGATAAGGCAGGTGCTCTTTCTCGTTTTCAGTTTTCGGGGTTCCATCAGCTGGCTCCTGGGACTCGGCCTTATCCCTATCCAGTTCCTATGCAATTTTGGCAAATTAATCATCAACTGTAGAGAACCTGGTAGATGCTAGCATTTCGGACAATGCAAACAAAGTGTACAGCCTTTGATGAGACGTGGATTTCAAAAGGACCTACATTAAAACCAAGCACCAATAATGGCTTTGTGGGGTTGTGGAATGTGAATAATTATAAGTAAGTAATTAGGTTTACCTACAGAACTGTAGCTCTCCCAAAAATTCATGTTTTGACAGGGCGGAGAGCTACAGTACATGTACCACCCATTGAAAAAAAAGCTGTATGTTTAATGCTTTGAAATCTGTACTTTGGTATTAATCAGCCATTTATGATAAAATGAAATTTATGATAAAATTTCCAGAATTTGGAAATATGTGCCCTCAGGGTCAGTGGTTCCTGAGGGGTGTGGTGCACAAATGTTATAAGTGGAAATGCATTTTGTTTTTGTTTCTCTGATCTACCTCTGGGTATTAAGTAACCAAAGTAAGCATTCTAAGTGTATATTATGATAAGCAATGATGCCTCTTTCAAAATTGGGAATTTTATGGCCTTTTGTTTAAAATATTAACCAATTAAATTGTTAGAAAGTTGTTATACATGATACTCAGGTTACCTATAAGGCCCTTGGGTCTCTTGTTAATTGAAACGATACTAGCAGAATACACATGTAGTATATACATTAGTTGGGGCTAAAAAAAAACAATTGCAAGGCTTCAGATATCTTATGCAGCATATATAATAACACACAGAACAGTTTTGAAAAATAAAAACGGTGTGAGACCGGGCTAGGGTGGGGGTGGGGGTTGTGTGAAGGTGTCTGTGTGCTTGTTTTTAGAGACTAACCATACTTCTGTCCAAGTCCTTTGAAAGTGGCGTGTAAGCCACAGCCTCCCACTCCTCCCTTTTTATTTCAAGCTGTTTTTATTATTGGAATTATCAGACTCAAACTTAAAATTTTAATTATACTGACACCCTCCCAATAGTATGCCGAGGGTTGTAGATAGAGCGGAGAATTTACTTCATTAGTCAAAAGCACAACTTTTATAAAATAAATGTCTTAGGAAAAACTTAGGTTGATTGTTTTGTGAATTATATGTGACAAATCTTACAGGAATTTCCTAAGTTATCACTTTAGTTACAATCTTCATAACCTAAGCAACTTTTTACTGAATACACATGTTAATGGAATCTCATGAAATCATCATGAAGTTATAACAATTCTAAGGCTTAATAATTTACTACAAAATGATAGTTATAGCTCCTGTTTAAAAGATCACCGCCCCTTTCCAAACAGCGAGGCAGAATAGGGGTTTTATAACCAAAATATCTTCTGAATATGAGTTAATGTCCTACAGATACGCAAGAATTTGGAATTTTGATTTCCAATCTTCAGGGGCTAAATAATTAAGGCTTAAAAAAGACTTTTTTGCTACAAAAATCTAGAACCCTGAGCTCCTGTTGCATTTATTATGTAAAGGAGAAAGACCGAAATCTGTCCATTCTGTGACAGGAAGAACAATTCGAGGGCCATAGGCCCGAGATTAGTTCTTTCTCTCACAGAATGGACAGTTTGAGGCCTTTCTCCTACTTAAAACATGATTCTCTTTGTTCTGAGATTTAAAAAAAATGTGCAAAACAGGTAGCACATGTACAATAAATTCATTGTTTACAGAATGGACAGTTATAGGTAAGCTTGGGGTGCAAAGCAATTTGTTGAATAGACATTGTGTTTTCAGATGCGAATAACAAAAGGTCTTTGTCTAAAGAATGAACAGGTACAGGTTGATTTCGGGGGATTCTAGTATTTATATAACAATGCTGCTCCTCAAAATCAGTTAATATTTTGCGTTGTAAAGGCAAACATGTTTCCCTCCCCTGGAGAGAAAATATGACAGAATCGAAATCGAATTGAAACCAAAAGATGCAGAAAACCAGTCATACTTTGACCTGAAAACAGAGAATAGTAAGCGTAAAAGAAAATATTATCCAAACTTTGACCACCTCAAAACTTCGACAACAAATACAGATATTTCGAAGAAAAAGATCGATTTTTAAAGATTTTTCCTAAATTCTCACTAAAAAATCTTTAAAAATCGATCTTCTTCTCAAGAACCACTGGGCCAGAAATACTGAAACTTATGTGGAAGCATCCTGCTGTGGTGTAGGTTCTAAATTGTTCAAATCATGACCCCCGGGGGTCATGATTTGGATCACAATAGAGAATGAAAATTTTACAAAGAAATATATAGGAAAAATTTTAAAATCTTCTTCTCAAAAACCACTGGGCCAGAAAAGCTGAAACTTATGTGGAAGCATTGTTACAACGCACACTGAAAAATTACGCACTTTGAAATTTTTTTTTCAAAGTGCGTTAAATTTGGGACCAAATTAACGCACTTTGAAAAAATAAAATTTCTTTTCAAAGGGCGTTAATATCGACCATATTAACGCACTTTGAAAAAAATGTGTATGGCTTGGTCAATATTCTTGAAAATCTTAAGTATGATACATTGTAAATAATTGATCATGAACCTTTTGGATAACTTTTCGGTGATAAGGTCACTTCAGGATGTGAAAGTGAGCGATTTGGATTTTTCCATACTTTGAAAATTCTAAACTAAAATTATTGTTATTATTATTCACACCAGTTATACAAATACATATATTTTGGTGTAACATGGGCATCAGTACCGCGCGGGGGGGGGTAAAAATTGGGGTTTACCTTGGGCTGGGGTGGGTGGGAGGGGTGTTCCACTTTCGATTTGCTACGTAGGTAAAAAAGATTGGGTCTGAGAGACCTTCTATATACTCATCTTCTACTTGTTCTCGATGAGGGTTAATCAATGGTTTGATTAATACATGTAAATTAAATGTTTTTCAAAAGATACAATTATTGAAAATTGATTCTCACAATTACTTAACTCTAAGTCAAGATATTTTGCTTTATACATTTTTTTTTATCAAAGTGCGTTAAATTTCCACATGGTAAAAATGTTGATGTACACTCTTAACGCACTTTGAAAATTTTTTTCAAAGTGCGTTAAGAGTGTGTCCCAAATTTAACGCACTTTGAAAAAAAAATTTCAAAGTGAATATTTTTTTAAAGTGCGTTGCCACAAAGCATCCGGGTAGTTTAGATTGTAAATTGTTCAAATTATGGCCTGTGGGGAAGATGGGGTCACAAAAGGTATTACAATGGGGAAATCTGGTTAAGAATAGCATGGTCAAAGCTTCTTAGGTGAGCGATGTGGCCCATGGGCCTCTTGTAAATAATACACTTAATCGATATTCAGAAGAATTCAAAATTATACAAGAAAATTAAGCTTGATTTCGTAAAAATTATCATACAACTGATTGTATATTTACTTTGCATACAATCATCGAAATATTTAAAAAAGAAATTTTAAAAAATATTTTTTATGTCTTTATTGATTTTGAAAACGCTTTTTATTCTGCATGGAGAATAAGACTCTGGAGCAAAATATTTTTTATTGTAATTTAGATGAAAAATTATTAGAATAATTAAGAAAATGTAACTATGAGGGTATAAAAGCTAAACTTGAAGTAAATGGTGTTCTTTCAGATACTTTCCCTTGTCAACTTGGTGTAAGACTGGGCGAACATTTATCCCCTTTTCCGTTCTCTCTCTGTGTCTATTTAAATGATTCAGAATAATTCCTCCCCATGAATGACATAACAGGTCTAGTGAAAATAACTAAAATGATTGAGAAATCAATAAACTTTTTGTATATATTAAGCTTTTTGCTCTGTTGTATGCTGATGACACTGTTTTATTTGCTGAAAACCCTGACTCAATACAAACTAGTGCTAATTGTAACGGGGACCGTTACAGATGTTCCCCAAACGCTCCCCAACTCCCTTTTGGTGCCATATTCCCTGTAAGCTTCATTAAATAGGACAAAATCTATGCATTTGAGACTTTAACAACGCCAAGTTCATTCAAATTTTAGCATTGCACGCGTGCGCATGTGAATGCATGTGCGTAATGACCATATCTTGTCTACACAATCTATACATTTTAATATACTAAATATTAAAGTGTTAATCCAAAAGTATTTAAAAATACGCTCATTCAAGTGTATTTTTGATTTAACTCATTTCACGTGCACGCACGTGCATACATGAGCATGATGTCCATATCTTCTTGTAGACGTCCATTACATCTCTCTATGTTCTAAATCCCACTCCGTTTGGTTGAAAACCAAAGCAGTTATAGCTGTTTAAAGTTTCAGCCAATCAGATTACAGTGCAAGTACACGCACGTGTATGCATGTGCATGGCGACCATATCATGTTGTAGAAGTTCATTATATCTATCTATGTTACAAATCCCATCCTGTTTGGTTGAAAACCAAGGGAGTAATAGCTATTTAAAGTTTAAGCCAATCAGATTGCAGCGCACGTGCAGGCACGTGGTTTTATGACAAATGCTATATATCATGTTGTAGGATATATTAATGCATGGCTATGTTCAAAATTTCATAGGATTTCGTCGAAAAACAAGAAAGATATAGAGACTTTAGTTTCAGCCAATCAGAACAAAGCGCACGTGCATGCGCGTGAGATCTTGCTATTTTGACCATGTCATCATGTCTATATTACTAATAAATAATCAAATTATGAGTTTCAAAGCATTTCATTAAAAAATAAAAAAGTTACGGCTGTATCTATTATATTGGTCATTTCACGTGTTGCACGCGCACGCTCTTGCAAGCACGTGCGCGCAAAATGACCTTGACTAGGCAAATCTACATAACATGTCTACTAACCCTAAAAAGGTTTTACCTACATCGGATGAACAGTTTACAAGATCATTCCCGGACAAAAAAGTACCCAGGAAGAAGAAGAAGAAGAAGAAGAAAAATAATAATAATAAGAAACAGAGTAAAAACAATATGTTCCCCAACTTCGTTTGGGGAACATAATTATGTTGAGTTGTTTTCGTGAATGCTGTATAAAATGACGGTTAAAAGTAAACGCTGACAAAACAAAAATAATAATTTTTGGAAGAGGTCGAATAAAACAGGATGTATATTTTACTTTTGATGGTTTAAGTCTGGAGATTGTTGACAGTTTGGAATACCGTATAAGTGGAAATTTTAGCAAAACGCAAGTTTAGGAATTTCTACCTAAAATCTGGTATTTTATTTTTAGCGAGAAGTAATTTTAGCTATTTTAAAATGCTTACTAAAGAAGCTATTACAAATAATACGCAATTAATTTTTAGCGATATTCAATTTTAGCGATGTCAGCACCCTCGCTAACAATGCCAAAATGAAATCTTCGTTAAAAATTCTACTTTTGCGTTATATTTTTTTTTCAAAACCTGATTCTTTCATTCAAAATATAAAAGAACAATATAATAAATCTGTAAAAGCTACGGATTGAGTGATATCAAAATGTAAACACATAATTTATGGATTGTCAGATAGATATGTTTGACAGAATTATACAACCAGCTGTGTTACTGTAGAAGTACTTTTTTCCGCGTGGTATTAATTTACGCTATGTACGCGGACACAAATTTTCCGCGGAAATTTGTCCAAGCGTACTGAATATAAATGTAAGGCATATGGGTCAGTCTGAGAAATCCGCGTAATATTCTACCCGCGAATTAAACAGAAATTGAGATTCCGCAGAATTATGACCCCGTGGAAGAAAGTACGTCTACAGTATATGGATGTGAAATATGGGAATTTTGTATTCATGTATTCACTAGTTTTTGTATCTTAGTGTAGTCTACTAGTATGACAAGTTATATTGAAATCAGACCAAAACTGTAGGAGGAGTAGCGCTTTGAAAACATTTCACAGAAATTTCTATTTTTATTAACCAAGGCAACACCGTTCATCGAAATCGAAATCGAAAACCGATGCACTGATTATGTATCTTTGTGTGGTCTATTTATGTGTCAAGTTATATTGAAATCAACCAAAAATGTAGGAGGAGTGCCATTTTGAAAAATTGTTTACAGACAGACGGACAGCTAGACGGACGGACGACGGACGCATTACTATCGCATAAGCTCTTCTGGTCTCTGACCGGTAGAGCTAAAAATGAGAATATAGACACTTGTTGGATATTTTAAATTAAAAAAAACATCAATAATATTTATGAAAGTAACTCTATGGCAGTTGCCATAGAAACGGATGTTTGGAAATGCGCAGGAGACATTAAAGCGTTTATCATCATTTTAATTCTCAATACGTGAAATGAACATAAAACCGCCCTACGTGGTATATAAAATGAAAATTATGTCATTATTACGATTGCTTGATCTTTTATAAACCTTTGTGTGAGAATATTGCTTATCGTACTGTATATTTATTTATTAGTTGATAATTTATTGTTCATCTTTAAGTTGATAGGCATCGTCAAATTTCGGTCAAGTCATGTTTTGTCAAAATCTTGAGATCACTCTATCTTTAACGCGTATATTATTGACATTGGCTGGGGAAAAATGCATTTAGTTATACTGGTTTTCCAGTGGCGTAAAAAAAATTGAGAAGAATAGAATTTCCATGGACGTTAATTAAAGGTGTGACCGCCTTCTTTGGGGTCTGTTTTAAGTGTTTATCCCCCTAGAGAAATTGAAAGAGTTAAATGGCCGTTGTTGGCTGACGTACTGTTCTTGATATTGCTACTGAAATTGGAACATCATATGGAAATATGAGGAGTGTTTTGAAATATGAGTGAAAATGAAGATACGTTGCTGGGCGAGGATAACGTTGGAAAGCTTTTCTTTAGATAAAAATGGAGAAAAGGGCAGCATTTTGTAGAATTAGGTGTTCGAACTGGACATTAGGGCGAGATGTTTCTATAAGGTGACGTGACACAATTAACCTGACCTTAGGTCGTAGTGTCATCCGGGTTTTTACAACTATCCAATTTCAGAAAACTCGTGTGACCTTATTGGTTATTGGAACACATAGAAATTTTCCAATTTTGTTGCATTATGACTCTATATTATAAATATAGTCCCACTAAAGCCCATTTGCCAAAAACTTCAACAGTTGCAAATTATTTCCAGAAAACCGACTTTTACTAAGATTTCTGATTGGATCTGGCTTTCATAGATCTGTATGCACTTCAAATTTTGTCAAAAATAGTACTTTGTTTTAATAAATTACTTACCGTATATACTCGCCTATATATTAATTGGTCCGTCGGTTGTATATTTTAAGCTTATGTTCGAAAGATTGAACTTCTAAAATACCAATCTTTTTATACCTCGCCCATAAGTCGGACATAGAGTTTAAGACCAACGTTGAACTCCCAAAAAGCCGACTTATAGGCGAGTATATACGATATTTGCTTTATCAAATTACTAATTTGTTATAACAAATTAGTAATTTGTTATATCAAATTAGTAATTTGTTATAACAAATTAGTAATTTGTTAATACAAATTAATAATTTGTTAAAACAAATTAATTTTGTTTAAAATTCAAAAATATCTGTCATGTATTCGGTACTACAAGTTTTATGTCTAATGCATATTGTCTCCTGAAGCAAAAAATACAAGAAAATTGATAAATTCATTATCATTAATTTTAACTGCCTTTATAATGCTGACATTGTTGATACATATAATGTATTCCTATTCTTCTTCAATCATTCATTTATTGGAAAAATTGGAAAAAGATAAACATTGGTGAAAGAATTAACATAATTTTTGTTCAAATGACATACGTTCTAGCACATCGACAATGTGATTGTCTAATGTTTATGAATTACAAAACAATGTGTCAACTATATCGTTTGGAAGCAAAATGCACGTTGTTTGAACTTATAATCAGGAATCCGCCATCCGTCTCTAAACGTGCAAGGTAATTGTAGCAAAAATCGTCATCCACAGCGAAGACACCCCTAGTGAAAAAAATAAATAAATGGAATGTAATTGATCGACTTGGAATTCTTATAAGTACGTAATATAGAAAACGTCATTTCAATCTGCTAGAGGGAAGGCTGATACCTACATTTCAGTTGTTGGCTGTTGTTTTCAGCAAGGTAAAGCTTTTTATTGTCAACAACCCGCAGTTTCTTGGTTAACTCCTTTGTTTGGAATGACTCATTTTCAATGTTACGTTTTCTTCGTCTTGCGGGACTTAGTGTCTTACATGGATTCTAAACAATCGGATTAAGTATTAATAATGTTGTTATGGTGTTAGCAAAATGCATATACATATATTTGTATTCGGTCGGAAAGGTTGGAACTGGTTACAATTTTCACAATCTGCTAGTATATAAATTTTGCATCATTTGGTTTTTCATTACGTATAATTTATTTCCATCTTTTAAGGTTGTGGGGCATACTGGTCAATGGGTTTAATGGCCACATGATTGGGACAGCTCAATCAACTTTTAGAGAAATGTCATATCTAGAACTAGTACCGATACAATTGGCCATTATTCTATGGGAGATGTTTTGCAAACAAAAACAAGAGGCCCATGGGCCACATCGCTCACCTGAGCACATTGGCTCGGAATCAATTAATTAGGATTTAAAGTCCTAACTACCTGATGATGCTTCCATAAAATAAATGCCTTTGCATGAGCAGATAATTTTTCCCTATTACAATACGTATCTAAAGATAAGTACACCAAAATTGTGATAGAGACCTTTCACAAAATAACCCATAACCTTTATATTAGAAAGATCACCCTTCTGGTATCTTGTCCAAAAGCCTGGTAAGGTACGTCAATTTTTTTGTGAAGAAGCTTTTTCAAGAACATACACTTTAATGACAAATTCTTGGGAGGGATATATTTCTGAGGAACGTGTTGTCTGACCTTAAACATTATGGCTTTTCTGTTCTTGGGAAAAATATTTCATTGATATTTCTAGGTAAAACTTTGATCCTCAAATGTGGCCCACCCTACTATCCGTTTATGACTTGAACAAACTTGAATCAACACTACGTGAAGATAACAATGAGCACACGGCGGGTGTGACCAGTCAGCAAGGGATGCTCACTCCTCCATGGCACCTGATCCCACCTCTGATGTTTCGGAGGTCCGTGTTTGCTCTGGTCTTGTTTTGTATTGTTTTATGGACTTTGAGATTGATTACTGTTCGTTATTTTCATATCCTTCTTACATAAGGATATGACTAATCATGGCTTTGTGATTTTTAAAAAGAAGAGTTTTAAAAAAGTTTCCGATGTATTCATTCCTATGTAAATCTTTGATCGTCAGTTGTTGCCCGGCTCTACCCGCTGGGTTCATGATTTGAACGAAATGGAATCTACAATACCTGAGGATGCCTTCATATAAGTTTCATCTTTACTGGCAAAGTGGTTCTTGTCGATAAGAAGATTTTCAAAGATCTTTGATCGTCAGTTGTGGCCCGGCCCTACCTCCGGAGTTCATGATTTGAACAAATTAATTTATACTACCTGAGGATGCTTTCATATAAGTTTCATTTTACTGGCCCAGTGGCTTGGAGAAGAAGATTTAAAAAAAATTCTCACATGTTCCTATGTTAAACTTTGATCAGCCATTGTGGCCCCGCCCTACTCCCGGGGGTCATGATTTGTATAAAATTGAATCTACACTACCTGATGATGTTTCTATATGAGTTTTATTCTTCCTGGCCCAGTGGTTCTGGAGAAGATTTTTAAAGATTTTTCCTATACATGTATTTCCTATGTTTAACTTTGATCAGACATCGTGGCCCTGCCCTACTCCAGGGGTTATAATTTGAACAAACTTGAATCTACACTACCTGGGGATGCTTTCACGTGAGTTTCATCTTTCCTTGCCCAATGGTTCTTGAGAAGAAGATTTTGAAAAGATGCCATTAATTTTTCATTTATTCATGATTATCTACCCTTGGAAGAGGGCTTGGCCATTCATTTGAACAAACTTGAATCCCCTTCACCTTAGAATACTTTGTGGCAAGTTTGGTTGAAATTGGCCCATCCTGTGGTTCTTGAGAAGAAGATGAAAATGTGAAAAGTTTACGACAACAACGACGACTACAACAACGACGACAACGACTACAACAACGACAGACAACGGACAAATTTTGATCAGAAAAGCTCACTTGAGCCTTCGGCTCAGGTGAGCTAAAATACAATGTATATATAGACAACATTGCGTTAGTAACGAATGTCAACAGATAGTCACCAAAGTCAAAACGGATTATGATGCTCCTAAGAAAAATGGTTCTTTTACTTCTTAGAAATTTGTGTATAAAACTCAACATATATTAGGAAACAAAATAATATACATGTAATAGCAGATTCCTTAACTCGTAAACAGTTTCATCGCTTCAGACAACTAGCACCAAAGGCAGACAAGTGTCCAGAGAGAATACTAGAGGAATTCAGAGAAAAAGTGGATAAATGAAAGCTTGCAACATCAGAAAATAGGAAACAGACTTACAAAGGCTGACTTGTTTTGACAAATTTCGAGTTAATCTAAACTTTGAAAGGTTCTGGCCACCTACACTAGAGCAAATGATAGGCTACATGTCAGTGAAGAGTTTGGTTGAATTAACAGCAAGGAGATTTATCAGGAATTGCATTTTATCTCAAGTTTATTGATTACACAGATGATGTAACCTAGAATTTTATGGTTAAAAAGTTATTTTGAAGGGTACAGGAGAAAGTCAAAGAAAAAAGATGATAGATTACCTATAACTGCATGTAAACATTTCAGAAAATATATTGAATGTATAATTGCATGCCTGTTGTTTGCATTTATGATATAAGCAAAACTGTTTGCAATTGCGTACAGTGTGGCCCTCTTTGGGTATTTTAGAGTGGGCGAATTCACTAAAGGGAAAAAACAAAATGCAGGTCATGCCGTTCAGTATGAAAACCTTGAAATGTTGATTAATGATAAAATATTGAGAAGTTAACTCAAGCATTCCAAAGGTGACCAAAGCGGAAAGGGGGCAACAGTTGTCATAGAAAATAGTCAAGGAATGATCAGTATAAAAATGATAAAGCCAGTGGTTATTATGGCAAGCTATCTGAGACTAAGACCTATCAAGCAGGGGAACTTAATTTTGTCGTTGGGGGGGGGGGGGGTTGTCAAGCACTGAAAAAAGTTTAGTTCAAAACATTTTAAACTTTTAAGCAAAGTTTTAAAGACAAAAAGATTGGATGAATTCTGTAAAACCGGCAGGTAGAAATCAAAATCTTATAAATTGTACATCAGAATCTTATGATTATGTTCGCTTTAGACTGAATAACCCTGACGTTCATTCACCCCAAACCGGAGTTTTATGCAACTACGGACGTATTTCAAAGGAGTCGTTAAGCTTTTAGATCTAATTTGTAAAATTTCAAATACAGTGAATCTTTTTCGTATCGTTGATCATTAATCAAGTACTTGCATGTATATATTATTATTATGTTTATTCACCAATCAAGGGCCCACGGGGGGCATGAACAATTATTACAAAATGATAACATTGATTACAATTCTATATTAAGGATAATGTAACATGACTAGTGATTATGTATATATGTATACCATGTATATGCAAGATCCCCCCCTAAAAAAATTACCTGTTTCTTTCACAATGTATTGGAATAGAGCGTTAATTCAATCTCTGATAAAAATTCAATTCGAGAAGTTAAAATTTCAATACTTACATGTGTATTTAATTTTTTATATATCCTCACTCTACACGTAATTGTTATATATTCCTTTCCTTCAAACCGGAACCCAAACATCTTTGCGTAAACCACACCCCCAAAGGAAGTATTGTATTTGTGGAATTCCTCTAACAGTTCTTCATGTTTAACACAGTCGTCTTTGCCACCATTTTGTCTATAATGCACAAATTCATTTATAACATATTAAAGAAGATGGTGTTACTTATGATTTCAGAAATGAGGTTTATATATTTATCATTTTAATCCTTAGTAATACTTGCTCTGTTTCACTATTTAGCAAGATGTGTTTATGCGCCCGATGGCAACAAATTTCGAGAAAAAAAATTGACCTTGGTGTCATTTGAAAACTTGATTAGTAGAATATTCATACCAAATATGAAGTCTCTATTTTTCATGGTTCAAAAGTTATGGTGAAGGTCCAAGTTTGGAGAAAAAAATTATTTTTAGCATATGGGCCATAGTCAAGGTCACAAGGTCATTGACCTTGGTGTCATTTGAAAGAAGTTTATAAGTTGAGTATGTTAACAAATATGAAGTCTCTATCTTTCATGGTTCAAAAGTTATGGCGAAGGTTAAAGTTTGCGGACAAACAAAGAAACAAACAGACAGACAGGACAAAAACATATACGCCTCGGATCTATAGATCCGGGCGCATAAAAATTATATTATTCATCAACGATTTTTTAAGAGAAGAGATTGAGTTGAAACCCAAGGTTTGCTTAAAATATGAATAATCACATCTTTACAACGTCAGGGATCCTGGGTCCACGCAGGGTCTTCCAAAGGCCACGAGTGGACCGACGATCAAACCATAGAGTTGTAAAGATGAAAAATCCTAAAAGCTACAAGAGTTTTATGTTGCATGTTTATTCATCCTTTGCTTTCAGTGAATGGGAAATCTTTTTTTTATCTACTGTAGATCACTTAATTTTCGCGACACCTTATTTTCGCGACATAGTCATTGACTCTTTTTCAGCGAGACAAAATTGGTCATTCCTTTATATAATCTTAAGTAATTCTATTATACGCGAGAACGAATTTTTCGCGAGCATACCGTATCGCGCAATTACGCGAAAATAAAGTTTTAGCGAATAAAAGGTATTTGAGTAAATGATCTTCTCATCGATCAGTAATAAAAAATAAAATGTGACTAAAATCCTTGGTTAAGTGCTAAAATATTCAAAATTCCTAGTCTATATATATTATTATAGGACACGGAATGAAATCAAAGGAATTCGAAACAAAACAATGACCCCAGAGACGACCAACAAAAGCCTCAAACTCTGCCAAGTAAAACGGAAATACTATGCATTCCTTCTTGATCCTTGCAGCTATGCAAGGTTTGTTTTTTCATACAAAGCTGAGAGTCAGCCACCGTGATATAGAATTTTTTTCTTGTTTTGTGATAATAAATGGTTTGATTTATCCATCATGTTGTGTTCCTTAAAATTCATTATAATCTAACTTAAATTCGCTTAATTATCAATTTAACAGCTGAAAATTAATAAATTCAAAAGTGTAAAGGTAAATTGATACTTATGTTAAAAAGGCTTATTTATGTGTGTTTGAATTTTATGAATTTTTGCCGTCAGATCGGTTTCGTTAGATCATACTTTAAACAGTTGACATACTTTTACAATGCAACAAATCTGAATCACCGCGACGCGTAAGTCTGCAGAAAAACCTCAGACTGTAGAAACGTAAATTTTTCACATAAAACAACATTCCAGGTGTCAAAAGTAAGTTTGATATGTACTCTAACAAATACTAAAAGCTTGCTGGCTAAAATAAATATTAGAACACTGGAAGAGTATCGGAATATTTTCGTGTTGTCACTAGTTTCGAATACCCCTAATAAACACTATAATAAGTATTCATTCTTCGTTCTTCAGTGTTAATGTGACTTATTATACTTGAGCTTGAAAAAGAGGGGTAAGGGGTATATACATGTAGTGAGGGGAAGTTTGTCCATCCATCCGTCCGTTTGTCCGTCCGTCTAGCTGTACATCTGATCCGCTTTGACCCATTTCTTCTCTGCAACTCCTTTTTTTACTATCACAGTGAAAAATTGACCGTTTCTAAAGAACAAATTTTATTTTGGACTTTGCTTTTAATTTCGTATTTTTGTTATATTTTGTATCTCACGATGAGTTTGACGAATCTTAAATTTTGTTTAATTTTGAGTGACACTTTTCAGACTTTTAATATGTTATTACAAAGAGACAGAGTGCCATGTCTCTAGAACTGTTAATCTCTTAAAACAACATTGAGTAGCTATCTGTGTTTCATGTACAAACATTCGCCGATATTCCCTCACCCCGTTCGCTCTGCAAACAACGGGTGCAGTTCCAGACGAAATCTTAGTACCGTCCAAATCTACACGGTAACATTATACTGAATGAAAGTTAATGAGACTTTCGCAGAATTCGATGAGGCAAAACAGGGATACTGTCATTCTTTCTTAGATTGAAGGGTATATTACCCATCTCTTATCCACAATTTAATTCCTTCTATTCCACTGAATAAAATTTGATAACACTTTCGCAGATTCTTTATTGAAAATTCCATTGTGCACCTCTTATTTTACTGACCTGACACTTATTTCGGGTCTCCCAGAGCAAAACATGGACAGTTTATGATAATTATAGAGGAGGAGTGGGATATCATCAAATTGAGCTCAGTGCTCACATTACCTCTATCTAGTTTCTCTTTATCCTTTGGAAATACAAATAACTTACTTTTAAGCAATTATTTAATCTTTTCTTGGGCATGCCATAGGATAATGTGTGAGTCTGATATTCTTTTAATTTAGGGTCGAATTGAATGGGAACTGCTAGGGTATTCGGAACTCGTCGACTTATCCGTAACTGGTAAAATAAGTACCTATGTTAATTTGCTTAATTCTTTGGGGGGATGGCTGAACTTTCATGAAACAATATTTAATTCCTCAGGTCTTTGAACTACCTTAGCTTGACAAAAAACTTGGATTTTGAAATAATGTCTCGTATATTTACAGCACCGCCGAATCTGTTTCTTATTCGGAACTGGCCAAATAACTGTATGATTTGGTTCGAGCTCGAGATTGAACTAAACACAGATTCCGATCACTGATTTAAAGAGTCTGGGGAGTTGTGGCTATTATTAGACTATAATGATCTCCTTTAGAAGAAGAGTTCCATATGAAGATATAGAAAATGATCAAAGAAGGTGTTGCAGAAACTCGCGATTATTCCCTATATATCAAGAATGACATTTAAATACCCTCGTTATGTCTAAATATAGTCACAGCTACGTAGAGGACTATGTTTACGGCGGGTGTTTCCTGCTTGACACAGCAAAACACTTTCGTCATTTTGCACGAAAAAGGTTGGAACAACAAAAAGCACAAAAGCTAAAGCAGCATTTTGAAAGATATACTGTTGACATCGTGCGCAAATGTTTTTCATGAAATAAAACTGCGTCCCATAATCACACTGTTGGTGCTACATGCAAGACATTTCATTTGTTTCAAATCAAATCTTGGATACTAACTTAGAGACCAGAATTATTCAAAATTGCAATAACTAAAGTATGTAAAAAAATAAATTATTTGAATAATACAATAACTTTACTTTCCAAGACAATACTAAAATTTTATAAAGCATTAGTTTTAAGTCACAGCAAGGAAAAGAATTTAATCCTGCATTTCTCATGTATAATTATTACTCAATTAACCTCTTGACATTCTCTCTCTCTTTCAAAATATATAATTACACTACCATTACATATGGGAAAAAATAAGAAAAAAAAATAAAATATGAAAAAAAAAAAAAAGATCCATTCCAGGATTCGATCCAATTCTCTGGTAAAAGTACTACTTGGAAGCCCACCAGCATATCCACTAGACCATTTCGGAGACGATAGCAGTAGTGTTATTTAATGTTCACATTTTGAATTTCGTTTGGAAAATAATTTTTATTCAATTTATGCGTTTTTTCAAAAATGTGCCTCTTTGAAACAAAAATCGGAAATGGCAGTTTTGAAGAAAATTCCTGCATCTATGTATAAATATCAGAATTATTCTGTTTCAAGAAGGCACTTTTTCAGAACAATGGGGATTCCCTATTTAAAAAACGGAAAATCTGACATAATTTGCCGTGAGACTAATTTTCACATCATTTAATGGCAAATTGGAAGTCAATACGCAGCTTCCAAATATTGTTTCTCGTTGTACTTTATTTACTGTTGCATTTGAAAAAAAATAATATGAGTTTCTGCAACATAAAAATTATTCTTTTAATCTGCTACACATTTAGGGAAATTAACAAAAGAACTGCAACACCTTCTTTTCAAACTAAAATTTCTAAATAATTTCTTTGCCAAATGATAGTTGACAGCTTAAGATATCATATATTTAAAAAAAATTAAGTAAAATCTGGTGGTCAATTTGTGGTTAATATGTTGACCCCATAGCCTCCTTAATGGGTTATCACATTACCATGCATGTAAGATCTGTCTTTGGGTGGAAATGATTCTCTCCTCTCTTATATATTTTTGTTGATGTTTATTTGATTCCGATCAACATGTGCTTAATAACTAAGTCACAATAAAAGACCAACCCCTTTTCTTTGGTACATATTTCTGTTTGTTAATTGTCCCCGCTTTTGCGAAAGCGAGGGGACATTGAATCTCATTCGTCTCTCCGTCTGTCCGTCTGCCACAAAATCTTTAACCTTGCCAATAACTTTTGATTTAGTGGAGCTATGACTGTCATATTTGACATGTGTATTTCTTGTGACAAGACCTTTCTTTAGGTACCTCCAAATTTTAACTTTTTGACACACTTACATGTACATGACGCACTTACATTATAGGAATTTTAAAAAAAATTATAAATTTAACTAGCATAAATATATTTTCCTGAAGAGCATGGGAATAATAATCAAATTTGAAAAGATTGCCCCCCCCCCCCCGAGAAGCACTTTACAAATCATGCAAATAGCATCCATACACATACGTAGAGGAGCTTAATTATATCTCGCTTGTTTTAACAGCAAAGACTAAAACCTGACCCATGAAATCCTTCCTAACCAAATAAATAACCAATCCTCGGATACAATACAAAAGAAAATATTATCGAATACAAAATAGAAATTTTACAATAAAAATAATTGATTATGCATTGCAGTCAAAAATATAGAATGCGATTGAAAAAAATTAATTATACGATTCAAAAGATTCTTTTCACAGTAAAATAGAAAATTATAGAATAAAAATGAAAAAAAAATTACTGAATACAAATAAATTCAAATAAAATATATACAACACAAATGAACAATTATACAATACAAATTAAAACTATACAATACAAATAAATATTAAACAATACAAATGGGAATTTGTAATTCAAGTGGAAAATTAAAGAATACAAACAATAATTATACATACAAATTAAAAAGATCGAATAAAATGTTCTTTTTCAAAAATTCACTTTGACAGACATTTTTAAAGATTCACCCTTGTATCTAAAATAACCCTAACTTATAAAAGTATACTACAATCATATACTGTACCCCCGGTATTTATAACTTACTTATAATCATTAACATTCCACAACTCCACCTTTTGGGTACTGGTAGTTTCTAATAGTCCTTTTTCAATCCAAGGCTCATCAAAGGCATTACACTCCTCGGGAATTACGGTGTAATTTTCCTCTACAGAAAATAAAATAACTTAAATGTTCAGAACCCCTAATTATAATAAGCAAAAAAATGAAGGACCCAATGGCCTTAACTGATGCCTGAGTTTAATACAACAATTAAAAGTTTTCATAGAAAAATAAAATAAAACGATAGGTGAAGCTGTGTTGCGCAATAGTAAGGGTCAACAAAATAAAAAGTCTAGTATGCAGAAACAACTCAAAAATTACATTTTAATACATTTTTTTACTTTTCTACTTTTTATTACAAACCAAAGAGCATAAAAGAAATTTTCCATGAATGCATTTTTACAAATGATAAAAATAGCCCACCCAAACACTGACCAAGGTGGCCACGAAATTAAGTTTACTATAATAGTAAACTAAATTTTTGTTAGGGTTGTTTTAGGTAGAATAAACTATGTTTTATAAAGCATTGCTGCAATTTATTTTTTTCAAATTAGTGAAAAACAAGAGGCTCGTGAACCTTATAGATCAATTGAGCATTATGTAACAACTTTCAAACCATTTCATTTGGTCATATTTTAAACCAGAACCATGACATTCTTAATTTTGAAAGATGCACCTTTGAACATCATAACTTTACACTTACCATGCTTACTTTGGTTTCTTAATTGATATCAATAGGCAGATAAGGGTACATTGTACAAAATAATGCATTTTAACTAATCAGTGATATTCAACAAGAGACCCAAGGAGCTTTAACTGCTCTTCTGTTAAATTGTACAACCAAACACTTCTACTTGAAACCTTTTAAGTTCCTGTGTATTTAGATAGAGCATTGCAATTCCAAAAGTAGGTTATTATGACTTACATTTTAGTCAAAGCACTCTAGAACATTGACAAAGTGTGCTAATTCAAAGTCTCTTATTATCCAATAAATATACTCAGATATTACAATGAGCTTATGAGTCCCTAAAAGTAGGTCACAGTGATCTACGTTAAGTAGCTACATCAACATACTCCATGACTCTAAAATACCTCAAGTGACAATGTTTGATGATTTTTGACTCTAAATAATTGAAATCTTTACAAATTTCCTTGAAATTCCAAAATAGGTCACTGTGACCCACTTTTAAATTGACAAATTAGTGGACCCAAGATGTATAAACTGACAAACGTTTGACGATTTAAAGCCAATAATACCAGCGAAATTTAAATAAGACTATGAAAGAAGATGCACGCATTTGGAGTGTGATCTGAAGGAATCATTTGTACGAAACATTTATGGTTTAAATGTTCATGATTTGGTTGGCTGAACATAGTTGGTCAGATTTTACAAACATGTCCATAGGTTTTTTTTTCATTTAGTTTGAAAGTGTGAGATTGTAACATTTATGTCCGTTTTTCCTAGGTGGTACTACCAGAGGTATAACATAGTAATGTTTAATAAAAAAAAACCACATAAATTATATATATTTAATACGTATACATGTACATTATAGAATAGAAGATTGGAAGTGATTTCGCTCGAGAACCAAACTGAACCAAAATTTATCTAATACAAAATTTTTATACACCAGTACATAAAACGAAACTGACAAAATAAATGGTTTGCATGAAAAAAAAAATTAACGGCCCATGCAGGGCTCGAACCAAAAACTTATCGCTTCGAGTGCATTGAACAGGTAGCACAAAATACTGAGCTATCACCGCTGCTCATACAAAACTGACTTTAAAAGGACAAAGAAGCATTACATTCACACATTTGGATTTTTTGGGGGAAAGTTCATTTTTCATGGTCTCTGGGTCTTCTCTCCATTTTTTAAAAATGTGTATTCGTTTCTTTGAATTAAAATACACACAAATAACATATAAAAATCATGGAGAGAAGACCCAGAGATAGTAAATTCTTAGAAAAACGGGTTTAAAAATGTACCATTTTATACCAAATGTCTGATCTGGCCAATTTTCAAGTTATTTTTTAGCAAATCAAAGCTCAATTTCGGGAAAATATTTTTCTTTCCTGTTGCATAGGAACCCGATAAATAAAAAAAAAATTTAAAATTTTATGTGACATGTCGATAAAATTTTCACTTTTCAATTTCGCCCAGATACCTGCCGAATGCCAATCAAAAGTGCCTTTGTTCTTTCCACAAGAAAGTCAAAGTGACCTATTTTTTGTCGATACTTTCCGAGAACCTTAGATCCATCAACTGACTTAGTATGATGATTATACCATCGTCTTCCACCTTCTTGAGATAATTTATTTTTCCATGAATGAGTCTACTCTGCTCTGTTTTTTGCAAATATCATTGGTGTCTTAATACCAGATGGCATCTCTTAATGAAATGCATAATTAAAATTATTTGGAAGATTACTTACAACTACCATTTTACTAAATATGAATTGAATGGAACTGTTGGAGAATCTCAGTAGCTTAAACAGTGTGTAATAATTCTTTAACCATGATAACTTGTGACTTAATATTAAGTAGTTATTTAGTATTGCAACTAAGTATGTGTATATCAATGAACTAATTCACTTGACTCTCTAAAAACCTAGAAATACATGAATTTTGGTGATAAATAATTATTTATGAACCAAAATATGAGTGTATTGTAAAATCATCAGGAATTACTAATGAAACGGTTGGAGGAGTTACCTCCCGTTATTTGTTTGTATAATAGTAGATAATTAATGTAAATATTGTAATTAATTGGTCGATTGACATAAGGAAATCACAAGAAATATTGATAAATGTTGTCTTAGAAAATAGTAGTTATGATGCCAAAAGAAAGGCAGGTTGTTGTATTTTGTTAATACAGTATCTCAAAACTTATTAACATTGATTAAGTTGGAGTACAAAGGGTAGTACGACCAACTGACCTGTGTCTGCATTCTGGTACATTACCACTTGGCGTTTGCGACTTGGTATATACAACTTGGAAGAAGCTATAGGAGTTTTATGAAGAGACTGACTTTTACAATTGACGACTGACTTTTACAATTTTTACATAGACAAACTCCATTCACTAAAATGTAAAATTCAGCTGTCAAATGTAAAAGTAAGTCTCTTCATAAAACTCCATTAGCCGTGTGTTACTTGTGTTGGTTAATTTGCTGTCTGCCATTTGGTGTGGGCGTATTGTATTAGTCGTTGACCAAGGTTATTTCAAGTATTAGAGGGTAGAAGAAAGTGTACCCTGTGCCAAAGAATAAAGTTGTATTGTTTTATTGTATTGGAGCCACTTGGCTGTCTAGAGTAGTTAGCTACTGGTTGGCAGAAGACACCAGGCAGGTGTCAACATAGAAGATCAGTTGTCAGCAGACGCCAGGCAGGTGTCTGTTGACCTGTATGGTTAGTCGTTCATTTAGGCAATTGTCACAAGGCACCAGGCAGGTGCTAGTATCATTGTATATATTTAACATAAAGGCAGTTAGGTCACTTGATTTAAAGACACTAGGCAAGTGTCATATTATCTGTATATTTTGCATTCAATCATACCCCCAGTAAAACTCGGTAGTCCGAGCACGGACCTACTGACCGCTCAGGTCCGACACGTTACAAAAGACTGGCAGCGGTGGGATTTTACTGGAGGTATGGCTGAACGTAATAAATCAATCGAAGATAGTCTTAGGGAATCCTTAGATAGGATGGAAGAGACTAAGGAGGTATCGCCTTGACCAGTCTACACCCATTACTAAGGGACATGACCAAGTGTCAAGCCGTGACAGTGGGCTTGCAACTCGGCGTTCAGATGACTCATTTGATTATGACAGAACATTGAGAGACATCCCAGAAAATAGATCACAAGGAAAGAAAAGTACAATGAGTCATTGGGATGAACAAACAGACATGATAAGGGACACACCATCCAGACGTCCATACGACGGAACAAGACCAAAAGTCCGATTTGCTGATGAGCGCCATGTTGCAGAAAAACAGTATGACAGCTTGTTATCAGGCAACTTGGCTAAAGGGACACACACGCGACAGTCATCCCCTGATCCATATGTCCCTGACCCATATCGTCAGACGGAAAGAGACGATAGAGAGAGAAAGCTCACAGTCAAGCCAGCTACATATGATGGTTCAAGCTCCTGGCTGGACTACAAGTGTCACTTTGAGGCTTGTGCCAATGTGAATGGTTGGAATGAAGAAAAGAAAGGATTGTTTCTAGCCTTATCATTATGTGGTCAAGCACAGGCTGTCCTTGGCGATTTACCAACTGACAGAGGCCAACATTATGAGACACTTGTAAAGTCTCTGAGAGAAAGGTTTTCTCCTCCAAACCAAACTGACCTATACCGAGTACAACTTAAAGAGAGGAGACAAAAACTAACAGAGACACTCTCTGAATTAGGCCAGAGCATCAGACTATTGACCAATTTGGCCTATCCAACTGCGCCAGGTGAAGTTCGTGAGACACTGGCAAAGGATCAATTCATCGATGCGTTGATTGATTCTGATATCCGCATAAGAATCAAGCAGTCACGCCCTGCCAATTTGAATGAAGCAATTAGCCTTGCTGTGGAACTGGAGGCATACAACAGAGTAGAGAAGAGAGACAGAGAACTCAAAGGTCATTTGAGAGCAGCTTTTGTTGAAGAACAACCTGACACTGACAAATGTTATAGTGGCCAACTTGCTAATTGGATGAAATCTGTTGAAGAGAATATGAAAAGCATAACTGAAGAGCTCAGGGAGCTTAAGGTCTCTAACCAGAGTAGACCACACGACAACGAATACAGAGAGACAGGGGCAAGTGGTAGAAAGCAGGAGATAAGATGCTATGAATGCAAAAAGCCAGGACACATCAGGCGTAACTGCCCTCAGTTAAAGAGAAGGCAAAAGCAGTCAGATGACAGGTCTGGAAAAGCATCTATGAACCAGGCCAACGGAGATGGAAAAAGAGCATCAGGACCACAGGTGTCCGTAGGCCTCGGTTCATCTGTAGAGGAATGTGGGTTGTACATAGATGTAAATGTTCAAGGGGTAAAAGCTAAGTTTCTAGTAGACACTGGTGCTTCTGTTACCCTTGTTGCTGAAACCTTGTACAGAAAGTTACCTGCATCAGTGAGACCGAAGCTTCATGAGGTAAATCAGACCATCATGTCGGCCAATGGCACTGCTCTGTCTGTTTATGGAAAGTCGGAATTCAATATTGGCATTGACCAGTTGACATATCACAATGAGGCAGTAGTTGCTAACTTAAAGGCAGATGGCATATTGGGCCTAGACTTCATGAAAAGAAATCACTGCAAAGTCGATGTCAGCAACGAAGTTCTGGATGTCAATGGATATGATAAGAGAATGACAATTGAAGGTTCACTTGGATGTTTTAGAATTACAGCAGCTAAGACAGTTAGCATTCCGCCCAGGAGTGAGATAATTGTTCCTGGTAAAGTGTGTGTACCAGAGGGTTCAATTCTGCCACATTGCGAAAGTATTATTGAGCCAGTTGACAGTTATGAAAAGAAACCACTGCAAAATCGATGTTAGCAACGAAGTTCTGGTTGTCTATGGTCATGATAAGAGAATGAAAATTGAAGGTTCACTTGGATGTTTTAGAATTACAGCAGCTAAGACAGTTAGCATTCCGCCCAGGAGTGAGATAATTGTTCCTGGTAAAGTGTGTGTACCAGAGGGTTCAATTCTGCCACATTGCGAAAGTATTATTGAGCCAGTTGACAGGTGCAACAAACAACAGAGCACCTTAACTGCAAGAACAGTAGTAACTCCTAAAGAAACTGTGTCAGAAAGACTCATGAACATTGAGCAAGAGTCAAAGGTGGTGCACTCTGGGACAGTAATTGGACAACTTGCTGAAATAGACACAGTGAAGGACTCACTGGTAAATAAGGAATCAGCCACTACCAACGTTCTGCGCAAGGATTTGGCTGATCTACTTCATAAGAGTAAGGACAACATGACTCCTACACAGTTCAAGCGGGCAGAAGGCTTTCTGTTGAAATATACCAACTTGTTTGCAGAAAATAGCTTGGACTTTGGCAGGACTGGAATAGTCAAGCATCATATCGACACAGGTGACAGTAGACCTATTAAACAAAGACCACGGAGGGTGCCAGCTCATCTGACAGATGAAGTCGACAAAAATATAGAAGACATGCTTGAAAAAGGTGTCATACAGCCCTCCAACAGTCCATGGTCCTCACCAATAGTGTTGGTCAGAAAGAAAGACGGAACGTATAGGTTCTGTGTTGACTATCGTCGACTTAACAGTTGCACTATACAAGATGCATACCCTCTCCCGAGGATTGACGAGTCACTTGACCAGTTGTCTGGGTCTACCTGGTTTTCGACACTCGACCTCTGCTCAGGCTACTGGCAAGTTGAAATGGCATCTGCAGACAAACCAAAGACCGCCTTTACCTCAAGACGAGGCTTGTTTGAATTCAACGTTATGCCGTTTGGCTTGAGTTGTGCCCCAGCAACTTTCGAACGCCTCATGGAAAGCGTCCTTGCCGGATTGCAATGGGACATTTGTATGATATACCTAGACGACATAATTGTCACTGGGAAAACATTTGAACAAATGCTTGACAATTTGGAAAAAGTCTTTGAAAGACTAAGAACTGCCAATCTAAAGCTTAAGGCAAAGAAATGCTGTCTCTTTGCGAAAAGAGTGACATATCTTGGACATGTTGTTTCGGAGCAAGGGGTATCCACAGACCCAAACAAGATAGCAATTGTCAAAGATTGGCCAATACCTGCAAATGTCACAGAGCTTAGGTCATTTTTGGGCTTGTGTGGATACTATCGGAGATTTATCCAAAACTTCTCTGCCATTGCCAAGTGTCTGCATGCTCTAACAGAGAAGGGGAAACCATTTGTATAGACTTCGAAGTGCCAAGAAGCATTTGATTGCATGAAAAACCATTTGGTTCAGTCCCCAGTGCTAGCCCATCCAGATTTTACTGTTCCATTCATATTAGACACAGATGCTAGTGACCAAGCGATTGGGTCAGTGCTCTCACAGAATATAGATGGCAAGGAGCATGTCATAGCCTATGCCAGTAGGACACTAACGAAATGTGAATGCAGATATTGCGTGACGAGAAAAGAACTTTTGGCAGTCGTGCATTTCGTTAAGCATTTTAAACACTACCTTTATGGCAAAGAGTTCTTGATTCGGAGTGATCAAGGGTCGTTAAGGTGGCTGTTCAAGTTCAAAAATCCTGAGGGTCAGCTAGCCAGATGGCTAGAAACCTTGAGTACCTACAAGTTTCAAATCCAACATCGACCTGGCATACAGCATAGAAATGCTGATGCCTTGAGCAGAGTACCTTGTCGACAATGTGGTTATGACCCTGATTGGGAGAAATCAACACCAGATGATAAGAAGGTTCAAGATGCAAATACAGTGACACATGTCAATGCAGCCCTTCCCGTCAGCCCAGGCATAGAGCCTTGTCACCAGATACAAGAACTGCAAGACAAAGACAGGGACCTGAAACTAGTGAAAGGCTGGCTGCAAACAAAGAGTCGACCTTTGTATCATGAAATAAGTAGACTTGGGTATGTCATAAGATCCCTATGGTCGCAATGGGAAAGCCTTTCCATTGAGAATGACATCTTGTACAGGAAATACCAAGAGGACAGTGGTAAGTCATCTTGCCTACAGGCAATAGTACCCAGCAGTGAGCGTAGGACAGTATTACAATACTGTCATGATATTGAAACAGCTGCTCACTTAGGTGTGACTAAGACACTGGCACGCATCTGACAAAAGTACTATTGGCCAGGTCTTCAGGCAGACACAAGAGCCTACATTGCAGGCTGCGAGAAATGCTCAAAGAGAAAAAGTCCTCAGAAGAAAAAGAGAGCACCTATGGCAATTGTCGAGAGTGGAATGCCTATGGACAGAATCGCTACCGATATCCTCGGTGAACTGCCCATGACTGATTATGGCAACAAGTACATCCTTGTTATATCCGACTATTTCACCAAATGGACGGAAAGCTGCCCGATGCCAAACATGGAGGCTGCAACAGTTGCCAAGATCTTAGTCGAGGAGGTAGTATCGCGATTTGGTGTTCCTTCCAGTATACATTCAGACCAAGGACGCCAGTACGAAAGCGAACTCTTCTCAGAGGTATGCCACGTCCTGCACATAAAGAAGACTCGCACCTCACCTTACCATCCCCAGAGCGATGGCATGGTCGAGCGATTCAATAAGACTCTTGTCACGATGCTAAGCGCTTTCGTCAATGAACACCACTCAGACTGGGATAGATATTTGCCTTACGTCATGATGGCGTATCGAGCATCTGTGCACGAAACGACTGGGTTCACTCCCAACTTCTTGATGCTTGGTCGGGAGGTATCAACCCCACTTGACATTATGTACGATATGCCCAATGCAGTCAAATACATCCCTAGTAATCAGTTGGCTTGGCATCTCAAGGAGACAATGGAAGATGCCCATAGACATGTTAGGGAAAATATAAAAACAGCCATGATCAGGCAAAAGAGATATCATGACCAGAAGTTATCCTGGCAGCAGTTTAAAAAGGGTGACGAAGTTTATGTCTTTTTCCCTGTACGGAAAGCGGGATTGTCGCCGAAGTTTACAAGCTACTGGCGTGGTCCGTACAAAGTCATAGACAAAATGACAGACATTACCTACAAAGTAAACTGTGGACCACGGGGCAAGCTGCAAATTGTGCATGTGGACAGATTGCGTCTCAAACGTAGCCAAGCGTTGAGAGATGAGGTTGAAGAGGACAATAGTTCTCAGGAAGACACTGGTCAAGACACAGAGAGGAGTGTCATTGACAATGAAAGGAATGACATAGAAGCACCTCCAAGTGGTGACGACTTGGTTGTTAATGAAGGTTGGGGTAGAATCAGGAGACCGCCTACCTGGTTGCAAGACTATGTGTTAGATTAAGTGAACATCTGGTGAACAATGTAAATACTTCACCATTTTGTTACTTATTTTGCCATGTTGTAAGATCATGCGGGACGCATGTTCTTAAGGGGAGGGAAGTGAAACGGTTGGAGGAGTTACCTCCCGTTAGTTGTTTGTATAATAGTAGATAATTAATGTAAATATTGTAATTAATTGGTCGATTGACATAAGGAAATTACAAGAAATATTGATAAATGATGTTGTCTTACAAAATAGCAGTTATGATGCCAAAAGAAAGGCAGTTTGTTGTATTTTGTTAATACAGTATCTGAAAACTTATTAACATTGATTAAGTTGGAGTACAAAGGGTTAGTACGACCAACTGGCCTGTGTCTGCATTCTGGTACATTACCACTTGGCGTTTGCAACTTGGTATATACAACTTGGAAGGAGCTATTTTCCGTGTGTTACTTGTGTTGGTTAATTTGCTGTCTGCCATTTGGTGTGGGCGAATTGTATTAGTCGTTGACCAAGGTTATTTCAAGTGTTAGAGGGTAGAAGAAAGTGTACCCTGTGCCAAAGAATAAAGTTGTATTGTTTTATTGTATTGGAGCCACTTGGCTGTCTAGAGTAGTTAGCTACTGGTTAGCAGAAGACACCAGGCAGGTGTCAACATAGAAGATCAGTTGTCAGCAGACGCCAGGCAGGTGTCTGTTGACCTGTATGGTTAGTCGTTCATTTAGGCAATTGTCACAAGGCACCAGGCAGGTGCTAGTATATATTTAACATAAAGGCAGTTAGGTCACTTGATTTAGAGACACTAGGCAAGTGTCATATTATCTGTATATTTTGCATTCAATCATACCCCCAGTAAAACTCGGTATTCCGAGCACGGACCTACTGACCGCTCAGGTCCGACACGTTACACTAAATATAATCTAAAACTTGTATGATATGTAAAGCGTATCAAAGATAAAATGAATGTATTTGACTTTGAATCGCAATTCACAATTTAAGTTTACAATCTAAGTAAAATGGTTATTTATCAACCTTATTTTGACATTATAAATCAAATCTTTATTCTGAAATGTACATTACCAGGAATGCTAGATTAAAGTTCTACAAGAGATGTGTATAACAAAAATGTTGAAATATCCTTATCATCAACATATAGGGGGTACCCACATATAGGAGCATAAGTAGCTTGTATTAAGTTGTAACATACACCCTGGGACAGAGAAACACATGTGTGTACAATTTTTTTTTACTAACATAAGAGGCACACAATTTGCCATACCATATCTAAATGTCAGGGCACAAATATTAATGTGAAGAAATTATGCTTATTTGAGTGCCATAATAAACCAGTACTAGTAGTTTGGATAAAACACCCCAACCGTATAGGGGCACAATAACAAAACAATAATTATTGCACAAGAATCTTCCATGCAGCTAACAATAACGCGCAAACTTATATGGGCACAATAATAAAGCAATTATGCTAGCTAGAAAATAAACCCCGACCATATACATGTATGGGCACCAAAATAAACCAGTAATCGGGCTAAAAGACTAACTCCAACCATGCAAGGAGACTTTTAACCATTAATTAGTATGCGCGCAACATCTTCCATAGACATTAAAATTAATAAAAAATACTGCATTATTTATAATTCTGCAGACCATAAATAACAACAATGAAGAATAATCTCAACTCTGTTGGGTGTCAAGATCCTGCTAAAATTAAAAATCATATAGAACTAAAATCTTGATAAAAATAATCTGTGACCATATCAAAGTACAGGAACCTGCCAAAATTAAACTCTTGCCTTAACCAGGTTGGAGAGAATACTCGAAATCGGGTATTATCCGTGAAATCGAGTATTACCCGATATTAGGGTATCGTTGAATCCGCGAAATCGGGTATAGGAGGTGTAATCACCTAATAAAACTTAAACAATGGGATGGCGCATGTTCCCGAGTTAACTTTCATCTAGATATATGTATTAATAAAAATGTCTAAAATTTCGGCTATAAAACCTCTTTCTCTTTTTTTTTGTCAGTTTTGTTTTTCATCATTCATACATAATTGCAGAATATGTCTTCAACATTTTAGCAGAGACAGTGATAGTTTCAGGAATACAGCTCACGAGAGAACATAACTGTTGATCGTTTAATTTCGCTAAGTCATCATTAAGGTCTTCCGTTTGCAACGGAAGACCTTCTACTGATTCTGTTGGTAAAGATTATTATTAAGGTCTTACGTTTCCAACGGAAGACCTTCTACTGATTCTGAAGATTAAGATTATTAAGGTCTTCCGTCTTCTGCGGAAGACCTTCTCGTTATTCTTAGGTTTCTTTTCCACTATTTAAGGTCTTCCGTTTCCAACGGAAGACCTTCTACTGATTCTGATGATTAAGATTATTCTTATTATTCTTTTTACTTTTCCTAGACGCCAACTTTGAGGCCTCATATTTCACTCATTTCTCAATGGATTTTGCTCAAATTTTCAGAGTTTATAGACGTTACTAAACTCTATCAGAATTTTGTCTAGCATTCAAAAAATTCACTTCTGGTTTTGAGTTATTTCCCTTTAAACGAAAATTTATAGGCTTTCATTTCCAGACAAAGGCTCAGAGATGGCAAAAGCTGGAGCAGAAATTTTACTGATTTTACACAATAGAAGGATTGAAGTTGTGCATGGCGGTTTTTGTTTTTCGATTTCTCTATTCAAAGTTGTGCTATACAGGGGTAAAAAATTAGAACGCCTAAAAGAGCGAAAATTTACACATATTTTGCTTTTTATCTTCCAAACTAAAAATATTTTGTTTAAACATATAGAACAATATTTGTGCAGAATTACAAGATCTTTTAAATGATATCTCGAAAAAAGGGCTGACCCCTAAAATAAGGGATCTAGAGGGGCCAAAAGTTTTTTCCAGATATCTCAAAAAGTATTGAGAATTTGTAATACGCCCAAGAAGTAAAGTTGTTCGAAATGTCAGACTTAATCTATCAAAGTCGTGAAAATGCGTCCGGCGACGTCACTTCCGGTCAAACCGAAAGTCGTCAGAAAATGCATATTTTTGCCTTTCTTGACAAGTTTTTGGGTAACATATGTCACTGGAAGCATAAAACTTAATTTTCTGTCCGTCGACATCACTTCCGGTTAAACCGGAAGTAGCCAAAAATAGCTTATTTTACAAGGTTTTGATGCAAAATTAAAATTATAAAGTGACTGGAGACGACTTAGCTAATTGCTTTCTTTTGTTGACGTCACTTCCGGTCAATACAGGACGGAAGACCTATTCGTTGCTTTGCAACGAGCTTTGCTCTAGTTGTTAGTCCATTATTTATACACTGAAATGAAAATGGATTTTCCCACACTCGGTGGATGTGACTGGTCGGCAAGGGATGCTGACTCCTCCAGGTCACCTGATCCCACCTCCGTTTCGGAAGTCCTTGTTTGCTCTGTTCCTATTTTATATTATTGTATGGATTTTATTAAGGTCTTCCGTTTCCAACGGAAGACCTTCTACTGATTCTGATGGTAAAGATTATTAAGGTCTTCCGTTTCCAACGGAAGACCTTCTACTGATTCTGATGATTAAGATTATTCTTATTATTCTTTTTTTTTCTTCCTAGACGCCAACTTTGAGGCCTCGTATCTCGCTCATTTTTCAATGGATTTTGTTCAAATTTTCAGGCATTATAGACGGTAATAAACTCTATCAGAATGCTGTCTAAAATTTCAAAAAGTCACTTCCGGTTTTGAGTTATTTCCCT
>PRKT01000970.1:51918-79594 GCA_003671525.1 Saccostrea glomerata
ATCCCCCAAAAGGTGATTAGGCTGCTGAGTAAAATGTAGAAGGAGTTCAGGGAAGACGGGACTTTTTGCACAAAAAACGTCATTTTTCGACCCCCATTTGACCCCCCGGGGCAAAATCGAAATTCCGAAACCTTACTGCACATCTACATGACACCACCAACCATCTCTTAAAAGCTGACTAAGCTACTGTGTAAAATGTAGGAGGAGTTCAGGGAAGAAAAGTGTGACAGACGGACGGACGGACGGACGGACATGAGTAACAACAATATACCCGAACTTTCTTTAGAAAGTGCGGGTATAACAACAAAGTTTATGTATTACTACTGAAAAAGTGATACATATAGTAGAATTAACATAATGTATATGTACATCCTATCTTCTGTGAAGGCTGCATAACCATTATATATGTATGCAATTCCCACTATACTAGTCAATTTAAATAATTAGCATGAATCAGTTAGACAGAGGAACAATGCAAATGAACAATTTAAGCTTCAAAATATATTAGGAGTTCTGGATTTTAAAGTTGGAGTGGGGTGGTTCAATTCTCAAAGACAAACATCACTGAATTCCTTCATCATAATATAATTAATATTTTGACTCTTTTAAGCAAATAATATGAATTAATGAAGTCTGTTTTCCTGAAGATAGGGGATGGGGTGGTAAGATAATTTATGGACTATTTTATCTTAAAATTTTTAATAAATTTTGGAATTGTACACTGTAATCCCAGTTTTTTTTAAATTCATCAATTTTATTCGCACTTTTATATTCATAAGCACTCATGAGCAGACAAGTTGATTTTATAAACTACCTAAACATTATTAATCTTGCTTCCTTTCATTTAGAATTTACAGATTCCAAGTTTTTTTTTCTTTTTTGTTTTGGTAGAGTAACTTAAGTAATGTATATCATCTAAACCTTAAAAGTAAATAACTTTGATGCTATTTTTCCACATTGAATTTGTATATATGTACCATTCCCTACTCATCTGGCAAATTAGTACTAAAAAAACTTACTAATCTAGATATTAAGTACGATATTTGTCAGTTTGTTCCATTGATTTTATGAAAGATTAAGAAAAACAAGGATATGGACATAGTTGAGGTTTTGAATCTCTGATTTATAAAATGGGGAAGGTGAGTTAAAATGATTAATGTGTGTATATAGGGGCTTGAGTCTTACCGGCAGTGTGACCTCATGACCTCTTTAAAACATATATAGCATAGGCATAAATTATTTAAAATATCATTATTAGCATTTATCTATCTTTAATTGTATTAGGAGTAATCTAACAACTGCAGAAAAAAAACATTAGGCGTAGTGGTCATATAACTGGTTGCTCTTAATTACCTGTAAGGCAGTAAGTTCGTTGCATCATCTGCATCACATAATGGTAGAGAAATAAATCTTAAAGTACCGTCCTAATCTTTACTCTTGCTTTAAAGAGATAAAGTTATCAAAAGTTTACTCAAAGATGTACATCAAAAATACATATTTCACATACCATTATATGTTTTTGTTCAACTACTCCAAGTTGGAAGTTTTCCCTTTTCTTCCACATTTCCTCTATTGTTGTTAGTTCCATTCTTTCCGGTCTCCTTTACTAGAGAGCTCATGCAAGGGAGGCAATCCAATCGTTTTTCAACAGAGTTTTCCAACAATTCAATCTGATATTTTACTTAAAGTCTTAAGTGTCTACCCAATTTTATTTATTTAAAGCCGCACAGTGAGTCAAAATCATATTTTAATTTTAAGATATCTGTAGCATACAAAGGAAGACTTAAAAAGACTAAAATTATGAGTATATAGCGAAGATATGACAATTAAACTGCAAGAATTGACTGCACAATGTAAGTGCCGGGAAAACAAAGGTTATATCTACCGTTCAGTTGTTTCGTATATGTCAAGGTCACGCTACTCTTATTTTTAGCTCAAACTTGTAAACAAAATTCAACTGGAGCATGCAAAGGTGAGAAATATATTCTAACAACTTTTTAAAAAGATAACACCAAACTTTTTGGTCTACTTATATTCATTCGTGGATACCTGAGACCATGGTAACTATGGAAACTTATTCAACACTTTTCTGCGCACGCGTATAATAGGGAGGAAGAAGTACCAGGGTATTTTGCAATATTTTCGTTCTGGGGCAGACAGAAATTATTTTTACTTTTATTTTTCCCCATAAAAATTTAATTTTTAGGTTCTGAAACCTGTAATGTTCTGAAACCTAATACTTTAAGAAATTGAACAAAATTTACAGAGGTCATGCGAAAATTCTACTGTAACGTGTCGGACCTAAGGGGCAGTAGGTCCCTGCTTGGATTACCGAGTTTTACTGGGGGTATGATTAATGCAATAATCTATTATAATATAAACAAGTAACGGGAGATAACTCCTCCAACCATTTCACTTCCCTCCCCTTAAGAACATGCGTCCTGCATGACCTTTAACAACATGACAAAGAAAATGAAGTATGTATTTACAACTGTTCACCAGCAGTTCACTTAATCTAACACATAGTCTTGCAACCAGGTAGGTGGTCTTCTGATTCTACCCCCACCTTCGTTAACATCCAAGTCATCACCTTTGGAGGTGCTTCTAAGTCATTTCTTTCATTGTCAATGACACTATTTTCTGTGTCTTGACCAGTATCTTCCTGATATCCACTGTCCTCTGTAATCTCATCTCGTAACGTCTGACTGCGTTTCAGACGCAATCTGTCCACATGCACAATTTGTGGCTTCCCGCGTGGTCCACAGTTTACCCTGTAGGTAATGTCGGTCATTTTGTTCATGACCTCGTACGGACCACGCCAGTAGCTTGTAAACTTCGGCGACAATCCCGCTTTCTGTACAGGGAAAAAGACATACACTTCGTCACCCTTTTTAAACTGCTGCCAGGATAACTTCTGGTCATGATATCGCTTTTGTCTGATCATGACCATTTTTATATTTTCCCTAACATGTCTATGGACATCTTCCATTGTCTCCTTGAGATGCCAAGCCCACTGATTATTAGGGATATATTTGACTGCATTGGGCATATTGTACATAATGTAAAGGGGGGTTGATACCTCCCGACCAAGCATCATGAAGTTGGGAGTGAACCCAGTGGTTTCGTGCAGAGATGCTCGTTACGCCATCATGACGTAAGGCAAAATATCTATCCCAGTCTGAATAGTGTTCATTGACAAAGGCGCTTAGCATAGTGACAAGGGTCTTATTGAAGCGCTCGACCATCCCATCGCTCTGGGGATGGTACGGCGAAGTGCGAGTCTTCTTTATGTGCAGGACATGGTATACCTCTGAGAAGAGTTTACTCTCGTACTGGCGTCCTTGGTCTGAAGTATACTGCAAGGAACACCAAATCGCGATACTACCTCCTCGACTAAGATCTTGGCAACTGTTGCAGCCTCCATGTTTGGCATTGGGAAGCTTTCCGTCCATTTGGTGAAATAGTCGGATATAACAAAAATGTACTTGTTGTCATTGTCAGTCATGGGCAGTTCACCTAGGATATCGGTAGCAATTCTGTCCATAGGCATTCCACTCTCGACAATTGCCATGGGTGCTCTCTTTTTCTTCTGAGGACTCTTTCTCTTTGAGCACTTCTCGCAGCCTACAATGTAGGCTCTTGTGTCTGCCTGAAGACCTGGCCAATAGTACTTCTGTCGGATGCGTGCCAGTGTCTTAGTCACACCTAAGTGAGCAGCTGTTTCAATATCATGACAGTATTGTAATACTGTCCTACGCTCACTGCTGGGTACTATTGCCTGTAAGCAAGATAATTTGCCAATGTCCTCTTGGTATCTCCTGTACAAGATGTCATTCTCTATGGAAAGGCTTTCCCATTGCGACCACAGGGATCTTATGACATACCCAAGTCCACTTATTTCATGGTACAAGGTCGACTCTTTGTTTGGAGCCAGCCTTTCACTAGTTTCAGGTCCCTGTCTTTGTCTTGCAGTTTTTGCATCTTGTGACAAGGCTCTATGCCTGGGTTGACAGGAAGAGCTGCATTGACAAGTGTCACTGTATTTGCATCTTGGACACTTACTTCATCTGATGCCGATTTCTCCACACCCAGGGTCATAACCACATTGTCGACAAAGTACTCTGCTCAAGGCGTCAGCATTTCTATGCTGTATGCCGGGTCGATGTTGGATTTGAAACTTGTAGGTACTCAAGGTTTCTAGCCATCTGGCTAGCTGACCCTCAGGATTTTTTAACTTGAACAGCCACCTTAATGAACCATGATCAATGCGAATCAAGAACTCTTTGCCATAAAGGTAGTGTTTAAAATGCTTAACGAAATGCACGACTGCCAAAAGTTCTTTTCTCGTCACGCAGTATCTGCGTTCACATTTTGTGAGTGTCCTACTGGCATAGGCTATAACATGCCCCTTGCCATCTACATTCTGTGAGAGCACTGCCCCAATCGCTTGGTCACTAGCATCTGTGTCTAATATGAATGGAACAGTAAAATCCGGATGGGCTAGCACTGGGGGAGTGAACCAAATGGTTTTTCAGGCAATCAATTGCTTCTTGGCACTCCGAAGTCCATGCAAATGGTTTCCCCTTCTCTGTTAGAGCATGCAGACACTTGGCAATAGCAGAGAAGTTTTGGATAAATCTCCGATAGTATCCACACAAGCCCAAAAATGACCTAAGCCCTAAGACATTAGCAGGAATTGGCCACTCTTTTACAACTGCTATCTTGTTTGGGTCTGTTGATACCCCTTGCTCCGAAACAACATGTCCGAGATATGTTACTTTTCGTGCAAAGAGACAACACTTCTTGGCCTTAAGCTTCAGATTGATAGTTCTCAGCCTTTCAAAGACTTTTCCAAATTGTCAAGCATTTATTCAAATGTTTTTCCAGTGACAATTATGTCGTCTAGGTATATCATACAGATGTCCCACTGCAATCCAGCAAGTACACTCTCCATGAGGCGTTCGAAAGTTGCCGGGGCACAACTCAAGCTAAACGGCATAACGTTGAATTCGAACAAGCCTTGTCTTGAGGTAAAGGCGGTCTTTGAATTGGTTTGTCTGCAGATGCCATTTCAACTTGCAAGTAGCCTGAGCAGAGGTCAAGTGTCGAAAACCAGGTCGACCGAGACAACTGGTCAAGTGACTCGTCAATCCTCGGGAGAGGGTAGGCATCTTGTATAGTGCAACTGTTAAGGCGACGATAGTCAACACAGAACCTATACGTCCCGTCTTTCTTCCTGACCAACACTATTGGTGAGGACCATGGACTGTTGGAGGGCTGTATGACACCTTTTTCAAGCGTATCGTCTATATTTTTGTCGACTTCATCTGTCAGATGAGCTGGCACCCTTCGTGGTCTTTGTTTAATAGGTCTACTGTCACCTGTGTCGATATGATGCTTGACTATTCCAGTCCTGCCAAAGTCTAAGCTATTCTCTGCAAACAAGCTGTTATATTTTAACAGAAAGTCTTCTGCCTGCTTGAACTGTGTAGGAGTCATGTTGTCCTTACTCTTATGAAGTAGATCAGTTATTCTAAAACATCATGACCATTGACATCCAGAACTTCGTTGCTAACATCGACTTTGCAGTGATATTTTTTTTATAAAGTCTAGTCCCAATATGCCATCTGCCTTTAAGTTAGCAACTACTGCCTCATTGTGATATGTCAACTGGTCAATGCCAATATTGAATTCCGACTTTCCATGAACAGACAGAGCAGTGCCATTGGCCGACATGATGGTCTGATTTACCTCATGAAGCTTCGGTCTCACTGGTGCAGGTAACTTTCTGTACAAGGTTTCAGAAACAACGGGAAACAGAAGCACCAGTATCTACTAAAAACTTAGCTTTTACCCCTTGAACATTTACATCAATGTACAACCCACACTCCTCTATCGATGAACCGAGGCCTACGGACACCTGTGGTTCCTGGTGCTCTTTTCCCATCTCCTTTGTCCAGTTTCATAGATTCTTTACCAGACCTGTCATCTGACTGCTTTTGCCTTCTCTTCAACTGAGGGCACTTACGCCTGATGTGTCCTAGCTTTTTGCATTCATAGCATCTTATCTCCAGCTTTCTACCACTTGCCCCTGTCTCTCTGTATCCGTTGTCGTAAGGTCTTCTCTTGTTAGAGACCTTAAGTTCCCTGAGCTCTTCAGTTATGCTTTTCATATTCTCTTCAACAGATTTCATCCAGTTAGCAAGTTGGCCACTATGACATTTGTCATTGTCAGGTTGTTCTTCAACAAAAGCTGTTCTCAAATGACCTTTGAGTTCTCTGTCTCTCTTCTCTACTCTGTTGTATGCCTCCAGTTCCTCAGCAAGGCTAATTGCTTCATTCAAATTGGTAGGGCGTGACTGTTTGATTTGTATGCGGATATCAGAATCAATCAACGCATCAATGAATTGATCCTTTGCCAGTGTCTCACGAACTTCACCTGGCGCAGTTGGATAAGCCAAATTGGTCAATCGTCTGATGCTCTGGCCTAATTCAGAGAGTGTCTCTGTTGATTTTTGTCTCCTCTCTTTAAGTTGTACCCGGTATAGGTCAGTTTGGTTTGGAGGAGAAAACCTTTCTCGCAGAGACCTTACAAGTGTCTCGTAATGTTGGCCTCTGTCAGTTGGTAAAATCGCCAAGTACAGCCTGAGCTTGACCACGTAGTGATATGACTAGAAACAACCCTTTCCTTTCTTCATTCCAACCATTCACATTGGCACAAGCCTCAAAGTGACACTTGTAGTCCAGCCAGGAGCCAAGTTGTCTAATGACCAGCTGTCATACTGTTTCTCTGCAACATAGCGGTCATCGGCAAATCGGACTTTTGGTCTTACTCCGTCATATGGACGTCTGGACGATGTGTCCCTTATTTCTGTCCCTTCATCCCAATGACTCATTGTACTTTTCTTTCCTTGTGATCTGTTTTCTGAGATTTCTCTCAATGTTCTGTCATAATCAAATGAGTCATCTGACCGATGAGTTGCAAGCCTACTGTCACGGCTTGTCACTTGGTCATGTCCCCTAGATATAGGTGTCGACTGGTCAAGGCGATACCTCTTTAGCTTTTCTTCCATTCTATCTAAGGATTCCCTTAGACTATCTTTAATTGATTTATTACGTTCAGCCATACCTCCAGTAAAATCCCGACGCTGCAACCACTTTTGTAACGTGCCGGACCTAAGCGGTCAGTAGGTCCCTGCTCGGATTACCGAGTTTTACTGGGGGTATGATTAATGCAATATATACAGATAATATGACACTTGCCTAGTGTCTTTAAATCAAGTGACCTAACTGCCTTTATGTTATATATATACAATAATACTGGCACCAGCCTGGTGCCTTGTGACAATTGCCTAAATGAACAACTAACTATACAGATCAACAGACACCTGCCAGGCGTCTGCTGACAACTGGCCTTCTATGTGGACACCTGCCTGGTGTCTTCTGCTAACCAGTAGCTAACTACTCTAGACAGCCAAGTGGCTCCAATATATTAAAACAATACAACTTTGCTATTATTGCCACAGGGTACACTTTCTTTTACCCTCTAACACTTGAAATAACCTTAGTCAAGTCAGCGACTAAAACAATTCGCCCACGCCAAATGGCAAACAGCAAATTAACCAAGACAAGTAACACACGGCAAAAAGCTCGATCCTTTCAAGTTGTATATATCAAGTTGCAGGCTCCAAGTGGTAAATTTAATTATCATCTGTACTAGGAACAAGTGTTTTTGTTTATTATGTACTAATAAAAGCGACAGTAGCTATTGGCCAGTATTTAAAGGTCGATACCTGTAGAACAGGTGAACAGGTATTCACTTTAATCACGCTTTTAACTCATTCGAAGGCTTTGCTTTGCGACATTCAGACGTACACTTCCACTGTATACAAAGTGCTTATCGAAAATCTACTTGATTTGGATCACTAGTTATATTTGTTTGGATCATTCGAAGTTTCTGTCTGCACATTTAGACAAAAAATGTCTTTTATATACGGTTTTTCACTAATAATAAAACTACTTCAACCAATATGAGACTTCTTCTTGGTATATTTAAAGATTATTATGTTTTCGTGTCACCCACCCTTCCTTAAACATCGGTAGCACGCGTTTTCACGCATCTGATGGTCATTTTTCGACTAATCAGCCACTTGAATGGACTCTTGACATTACTTCAAGAAAACATTTATTGTTTTGTTTAATATAAATCCTAATCAAACGTTAGCTATCAAATTTGACCACAAGGTCTTCGTTATATCTATCTTGACAATCACATCAAATATGCACCTACCGAACTTTTCCTGGACTATTTTTGGTTTGCGTAGAAAATATCCAGAAGGCTATTTTTGTTGTCATAATAGCTACAATGAAGCGCATTGAAGTGGTAAAATTTTCCGTTCGAATGGAACGTTTTGAGCTATATTTAGAGTGTTTATTGTCATCTTTTGACACGCCCATTTCTTAAGAAATTGATAAAACGGTCAAGTTGTTTCTTCAAATACCTGTAGAACAGGTTTTCCATAAATATAATAGCCAATCAAATTGAGGATCTAAATAAACACCGAGTAAACACGTGTTCGACCAAAACATGTGTTGTGGTAACTTCAATAGACATGATAAGTTCAAAAATATGTACATGTTCGTTGCAATTTGTGTTTAACAGAAGCGGGGAGTATCCAACTCCCTCTTCTATTTTTTTAAAGCTCCATTTCAGTGTAACTCATGATGCTTGTCGCGAAGAATGGGATGTCCTAAAACTACGACGAATATTACTTTCTCGTTTCTAAAAATATGGGCTTGTCATTATGTTATAATTGACCTTCAAAACATGACTCAGAACTTTTCATCCAAACAGAGAATTTTACCACTTCAATGCGCTTCATTGTATACTTTTTTCGAGTATACATATAACAATTAGACCTAGGGCAATTAGTGAAATAATTTATTGACGTTACCTTGTGTTTACAACAGTCGTGTACAATATTTTCTTCCCCAGACTCCTCTTACATTTCAAATTTGGCCCAGTCCATAGGAGGTCAATGTGTCATATAGTCACCTTGGGCGTTTTATGCTCAGTCAGTGAGTGTGATACATATGTATTTGTATAAATTATAGAAAAGGTAGTGTGGCCTTTCGTGAAAGTATCTTTTTATTTTCTAATGGAAACAACTCTAATGACGTTTTTATTTCGTTAATTAATATGTTTAGTTCCATTTTTTTAAATTCCGGAATAAAGGATAAATCCAGCATAAATTTCTTTGAGAAGGGGAGGGGATTACATTGTTGTCCATAACAATTACTTTAACATCTACTATAGGGTTGGGGAGGGGGTCGGCTTTATTGGTGGACAAGCTACATTCTTCCATATTTACCGGTATTCTCATTTTTTCTATCAACTTATGACAGTCATTCATCAACAAAAACATACCAAAGAAAAAACTTTAATGTCGCTTACTAAATTGTAAAATCTTAAACAATTTTAAAGATCGATTTCACTTCTTTGACTTGATATATACACATAGTTTTGTAAATATTTAGTCATTATTAGTGGTATATATATGCATGCAAAGTTTTGATAAGAAAACATAATGATTGAAACGCATTCAGCTTCAAATCTTAATGCCGAATCGTTCATTTACAAATTTCAATTCAGCCAAATAAGCGCTAAGAAGAGATTGCATGGGATATTAAAAAATGTTTTCATGTAATAAAAAGAAAACAAACGGGTACCACATCTCTCGAAGAAATGCATGGATCTTTTTTCATAAAAATCAAAGCATATCCCTGATAATCAATTAATTTACGTAACTATATTTGTTTTTAATTTCTTTTATCTTCATAGACTCTGTTTCAGATTCTTAGGTTTAACTTCTGATATCTGATGATAGTGTGAAAATAGGTGAGGTATTACAAAAGTTTCATTATTATCTCGTTATCATAGGTTTATAAAAGAGAGAGAGAAAGTGTATAAGGCGAGGACAATCACCCGCTCTTTGACGGAAAAGTTTAGATTTTTCTACAATTATGTAGTCGGTATTGTCATCTTCAACATATTTGATTCATATAATAGTATTTACTAAAAGACATGTTGATTGAAAATTGTTTTTTAAACTTATTTAGTGGTAAATGGGTACGTTAATATTAAATGATTCCAGCCATAAGAATTTATTTCTGAATATGAATGGGTCAGGTTTCCATCCTAAGTTTTGTTCTTATATTACGGAAAAGTAAACACACTGTGTTTTTAGCTCACCTGAGCCGAAGGCTCAAGTGAGCTTTTCTGATCAAAATTTGTCCGTTGTCTGTCGTCGTAGTCGTTGTCGTCGTAGTCGTTGTTGTCGTTGTAAACTTTTCACATTTTCATCTTTTTCTCAAGAACCACTGGGCCAATTTCAACCAAACTTGCCACAAAGTATCCTTGGGTAAAGAGGATTCAAGTTTGTTCAAATGAAGAGCCACGCCCTTTTCCAAGGGGAGATAATCATGAATTAGAGAAAAATTATTGGCATTTTCAAAAAATCTTCTTCTCAAGAACCACTGGGCCAGGAAAGATGAAACTCATGTGGAATCATCCTCAGGTAATGTAGATTCAAGTTTGATCAAGTCTGGACCCCCGGGGGTAGGGCGGGGCCAAAATGGCCGATCAAAGTTTTATATAGGAATATATAGGAAAAATCTTTAAAAATCTTCTTCTCAAGAACCACTGGGCCAGGAAAGATGAAACTCATGTGGAATCATCCTCAGGTAATGTAGATTCAAATCTGGTCAAGCCATGACCCCCGGGGATAGGGCGGGGCCAAAATGGCCGATCAAAGTTTTACATAGGAATATATATGAAAAATATTAAAAAATCTTCTTCTCAAGAAACATTGAATCAGGAAAGATGAAACTAATGTGAAATTATCCTCAGGTAATGTAGATTTAAGTTTGGTCAAGTCATGACCCCGGGGGGTAAGGGTGTGGCCAAAATGGCCGACCAAATTTTTACATAGAAATATATAGGGAAACCTTTCTAAATCTCCTTTTCAAGCACTTCAAAGCCATGATTAGTAATATTTATACGGAATCATCCTCAGGTAATGTAGATTCTAGTTCGTTCAAATTATGATCCCCTTGGGGGTTAAAATTCACCCCCCCCCCCCCCGCCCCCCCCCCACTTAAGTTAACTTTCAGTTCTGATCTGATATGTGCTTTTTCCTAGCTGATGTGCTCAGGTGAGTGCTGTGGCCCCTGGGCCTCTTGTTCTAAATGGAGTCTGAACCCATTCTATTTAAAAGTCGAATATTTCTGCAATGTTAAAAAAAGTGGGGATAATGAGCATTGATTTATGTCGAAAAATTTACAAACAATACAAATATGTGAGCAGGGTATAAATACGGACCCCCGGAATACCAGAGATGGGAACAGGTGCCTGGGAGGAGTAAGCATCCCTTGTTGATCGGTCACACTCGCTGTGAGCCCTATGTATTGATCAAGTAAACGGAGCATGTCGTGATCAAATTTAGTATAAAAACAAAGGTCTAACAGTTGGGTGAAAGAAGCAAGCCAAAAAAAAAAAACGAACCAGGATAAATAAGATAATAGGTGGAAAAATATTTTTTGTCCCAACAATTCATTTTTTTTTTAAAGCAAACTGACACACAACCATCAAGAAGTCACCGTAGCGTATAGTGGTTAACGCATTCAGTCTCACGCCTATCATGAGCTTTGGAGAGAGTTCGAATACTAGCTTATAGTAGTTTGTGAAGCCTTTATTTTCCTTTTTACATACCTTTAAAACATTAGTGAAAATATATCACGTGTATTTATCAATACATTGTTAGTTATTAAATGACATAAATTTGAGAAAGTGTCTTTGGATTATACCCCCCCCCTATATACGCCATCATTCTTCAAGAAGTATTCTAGGCAAATCAAACGTAGCATTTCTGTATCAATATCGACAAAATGCAAATCAAGTATAGCACAAACACCAGCAATTATTGCACATTTCATAAAATTCTATAATTATTTATTTCTGTTTAACTTCTTTTGACTGATAAATGTTTCTCTTGTAATTATGAATGCCAACATGTTTTAAAAACTGTTAAAATCGCAATAACTTTATCAAAAAACAATAAATCTTGATTTCATGCAAATCACAAAAAGGATCCGAAGAAAGTATAATAGCAATCGCAGAAATATGTTGCAAAGATATAATAGCATTCACTCAAAACAAGAATAGCTCAATTTCTCAAAAAAGCGTAATGTATAGAAATCAGATGAAGTTTCGTAGGTGAATTAATGAGAAAACTTATATACAGTAACTTTTACAACAGAATATACTTTGAAAAAATGAAGAACAATTGAAATAATTCAAAATGAGTGAAAGTAACATTTTAACTTAGTAAATGAGAACGGTACCGAATTTCTAACATGCATCAACGTAAAAATTTCCTCAAATAAATTTACATTGATTCTACAAAGGTTAAATAAGTTTCCTAATTTCTTAAAGTTACTTATACCAAGTTTTGCCTGCAGAATTTTCTTTTTTACCCATAATGCATCAGAGTACCCAAAGCAATACAGCTAGTGATCCAAATCAAGTAGATTTTCGATAAGCACTTTGTATACAGTGACTTCGTAATGACAAAAATTGTAAGGAGACAGGCCCATTCCTGTTTGGGAAGTAGATTCTACAACCAGTCTACAAAGTTTATATGACATTGCATTCGACAAAGACAGCTATTCCCTTCAAACATTCAGTTTACCATAGAAAATACAGAGACGGTTCATTAAACACAGTTCTCGTGGTAAAGTACAGCTGAAGTATCCAGAATAGCGCTTGCAGACCGAGAATATTCAACCCTTAAAACATTAGTATGATATCATCTTTTGTTCTTTTAATTCTTTCTATTTCTTGCAAGGCCCAAAACAGTCCAATAAGTTACCTGAAACTGTCCAATAAATTTAAAAATCTGTCCATTATTAAAAATAACGGATAGTTTTCAGTTACTTATTGGATGGCTACAGGTAACTTACTAGATTAAGAAAACACAACATAAATAAACACAAATAAATATTTTTCAGGCAATGAATCCAACAGTTTCACAGTGTAATTAAATAATCCATTCCAAGTCACAAAAATCGAAACATTGTAATTATTCCAATAAATGATGAAATGTATATTCCAGCTCACAATGAACATCAAAACTTAAATTTGAAGGAAATATCTCGATCTGAGAATGTAATTTGCACCAACAACACACGAGGGGATATCACTTCTCCTGGCAAGAAACAGTCGCTCCTTAAATTCTTATTTCTCACTAGAACTTTGAATAATTTTTCTCATTTTCCTACAGAAACACATCCATCGTTTTTTTGCTACAGGAATGCAAGGGTGTTTTCTCAATAGCCTTGTCTACTCATCTCCCGATTTATTTCTGATTTCGGCGAAAAGAAAGCTTATAATTTTGTTGATTTCTTTATCACTCAACACTTTAACGTACATCAACGTTTGGTACCGTGTAACATTCTCTCTGTCAGTTAAAAAACACAATAAGTACCCGTTTACATTTCTACTCTGATTATCCTCATCTGAATATTGTTGATTTAATTACGGAAACCTTTCTACGTTCCCTTTGTTTTTCTGCATCCTTGAAAACCCTCGATCAAACGATGAGAAATATTTAAAAAATAAAACGTCCACCTTGAGCTCAAAGTTCATTTTCTTGACAATCCTAGGCTCAAAATATCACAAGAATGACATACCCCGTTATGCATTGCCATTCATATCTTAAGTTGTTTTGCATCAAAATATGCTTCCTTGGAAAAAGATATGCTCTCAACATTCACAATCACATCAAAATGGTGATGGAATCTCATGCCTTGTAATTAAATATTCTTTAGTCAGTTGTTTAAAAATTGCACTTACCTGTAATTGTCCACTAAGTTAACAATAACAATGAATACAAGTTTCTTTTTAATTACTCCTTTTGACTGTCATAAAACCTTCACCTGAGACAGTCCAATAAGTAGACAATGCTTACTTAATACAATGGATGAGAAAAAGTTCTAAGAGAGTACATTATGAACACAATAGGGTAAATGTTTTAAGTAGGTTATAGGCCTCAAACTGTCCATTCTGTGAGAAAAAAGAACTATTGTCGGGCCTAACGGCCCTCCAACAGTTCTTTCTTCTCACAGAATGGACAGTTTTTGGCCTATAACCTTTACTTAAAACATTAGTATGACATCATTTTTTGTTCTTTTAATGCTTTCTATTTCTTGCAAGGCCCAAAACAGTCCAATAAGTTACCTGAAACTGTCCAATAAGTTTAAAAATCTGTCCATTATTAAAAATAATGGACAGTTTTCAGTTACTTATTGGATGGCTACAGGTAACTTACTAGATTAAGAAAACACAACACAAATAAATATTTTTCAGGCAATGAATCCAACAGTTTCACAATGTAATTAAATAATCCATTCCAAGTCACTAAAAATCGAAACATTGTAATTATTCCAATAAATGATGAAATGTATATTCCAGCTCACAATGAACATCAAATCTTAAATTTGAAGGAAATATCTCGATCTAAATACTATTTGAATTTAATTTGCACCAACAACACACGAGGGGATATCACTTCTCCTGGCAAGAAATAGTCGCTCCTTAAATTCTTATTTCTCAATAGTACTTTAAATAATTTTTCTACAGAAACACATCCATCGTTTTTCTGCTACAGGAATGCAAGGGTGTTTTGTCAATAGCCTTGTCTACTCATCTTTCGCTTTGTTTCTGATTTCGGCGAAAAGAAAGCTTATAATTTTGTTGATTTCCTTATCTCTCAACACCTTAACGAACATCAAAATTTGGTACCGTGTAACATTCTCTCTGTCAGTTAAAAAACACAGTAAGTACCCGTTTACATTTCTGCTCTGATTATCGTTGATTAAATTACGGAAACCTTTCTACGTTCCCTTTGTTTTTCTGCATCCTTGAAAACCCTTGATCAAACGTTGAGAAATATTTGAAAAATAAAACGTCCACTTTGAGCTCAAAGTTCATTTTCTTGACAATCCTAGGCTCAAAATATCACAAGAATGACATACCCCGTTATGCATTGCCATTCATATCTGAAGTTGTTTTGCATCAAAATATGATTCCTTGGAAGAAGACATGCTTTCAACATTCACAATCACATCAAAATGGTGATGGAATCTCATGCCTTGTGATTAAATATTCTTCAGTCAGTTGTTTAAAATTGAACTTACCTGTAAATGTCCACTAAGTTAACAATAACAATGAATACAAGTTTCTTTTGACTTCTTTTGTCTGTCATAAAACCTTCACCTGAGACAGTCCAATAAGTAAACAATGCTAACTTAATACAATGGATGAGAAAAAGTTCTAAGAGAGTACATTATGAACATAATGGGGTAAATGTTTTAAGTAGGTTATAGGCCTCAAACTGTCCATTCTGGGAGAAAAAAGAACTATTGTCGGGCTAACGGCCCTCCAACAGTTCTTTCTTCTCACAGAATGGACAGTTTTTGGCCTATAACCTTTACATAGATACGTACATGTATACCTGAAGTTATGACTTTTCACGGCTCAATCAAAGACGGGAAATCCAGAATTCGTTACATCAACAGTCAAAGATTTCACAGTCATAAACAGAGTAAAAAAGGGCCATTGAAGCAGAAGATAAGTTTTAAAATAATGTTTTCAGTTTTTGGTGATAATTAAGGTTCAAGTTTTTGAACGCGGCATTAATTTATAAACCGTTTATTATTGTAAAAATAAAAGTACATAATGAAAGGAAACACAGACAAGATACCTCTTCGATAAGTTATTTCACCTATGTCTCTATCTTCTTAGAATTGTGCACTGCTCATCGGAAGGCAAAGGTCCAGAATCGCCTGAACAGTTCAACAGACTTTACATCCATAAGCAGAGAGTACATAATGGTCTTTGAAGTAAAAGATAAGTATTTTCGATAATACTTAAGCTATTTATAATGAAGACGTTTTGAATGCATTTAAACACTCAGAATACATGTACCACTTCGATAAATGATTTCGGTTATGATTATGAGAGAGTAGCTAGAATCTAAAGCAGGCTTAGATATACTGTATGAATGCATTTGTACGAGGGTTGTCCCGTAAAATCGTGGACAAGTTGTCTAGTGTAAAGAATAAACATCACTGCTTTCTGAAATTTTCACTATTATTTAGTACATATTTTAGTAATATACACAGCAAATTTAAGATAAATATATGCATAAATAAACAAATTATGTGATTTTATTCCATGTATTGTATCACACTTCGGCGCATGGATATAACGTCAAAGTGTCTAAAACAGCGTCACGTTTTATCTTTGCTGAAAATGAAGTTGGATGAGTGCGACTTAAATTTAGGAATTTATTGATACAAAGTACACATTCTTTAACAAATTAGTCTCAATACACAGTCGAAGAACCCATTGGCACCCTTATGCGATATTCTGAAGATTTATCAGTAAGTTACGGACAATATTCTCACCATCATTCAGCTAAAAGAAAATCTCATATCGGCGGTCTACTGTGACAGCGTCTTTTGCTGTTACATTAGGGGATTGTCCGTATGTTTTGTACTCCCCAGGGACTCGATCAAAAAAGAATTCGCTAAGAAAACTCGTATTTCATTTGCATACTTAAGATATGATGATATTTTCATAATCTTTTTTTCTTCTATGGTCATTTCAAGTCTCTAAAGGTGTCATTACAACATCGAATTAAAACGGAACTGCTCTCCGGTGCGCCGTAACGTCATAAAACGTCGCCATTTTTCGTGTGTTCTGTTTACCACTTTCCCATTTCGAATGCTCGAGAAACTGCCAAAAATTCACCAAATGCCTTAAAATTTTTACAAAGACTACAAAATTAAATTGATTGTGGAATTGAATTAGGATAATTTTAATCCAAATCTTATGTATTTAAAACTTTAATTTTGAATTCAAACTTGTGTATTCTTTAATAAAACCTTGGTTTTTTGTCCGTGCGTCGTAGGAGAGTACCCCGTGCACATTCAAGCATAATAAAATCTTTATTTTTGCCTATATTTTGTCAAAAAAATTATCATGCACTCAAATATGATAAATAAACATTTACTGAAATTTTCAGCTAAGTGCGCCCATTACTTTTCGAGAAAAACGCTTTGTCCACGATTGTACGGGACAACCCTCGTACATATACATGTATGCTTAAAAGTAAAACAAACCCTAAAAAACTGATTTGGATTTGATTTTCTAACTAAGATAAATTAGGTCGGGAGATTATAATTCAGCTTAATTTTTACAGGTTATCTTTGCAACACAATCAGCTTCAAATGGAAAACAACAAAAAATTCTAGATAAAACATCTAGATATAAGATAGATGTATTTTAAATACTATCAATCAAAAATACAAAAGCCTACTGCTTGTAAATGAAATTATTTCATTTTCTCGTTATTAAATGAAAGATAGAAGGGAAAAGCTCTGGATCAATTTATTTCATTAAAATTTTTTAAAAAGTTTTCATGTTATTTTATATTGATGTCTCTCTTTTTTTTGTCTAATGAATTATATCCAAGTATACTCCATACTTCAGTAAAATATTATAATGAGGTTATATGGAATACGATTGATTGTGTTCAAGTTTCACGGTAAAAATATTTATTCAACTCTAAACGTATTGATATTTATAATTTGCCATATCAATGAAAATAATTTTACAAGACTAAAATGGAAATTATAAAAATAAAAAATCCTGGTTCTATTTCGGACATGACTTGAACAAACTAGATTTCACTCATTTCGAAACATTGGCAAGCAAGCGCTTCCATTCCTATGTAGACAATATTAGTTATGTAGACACTTAGAGGGGTAATACGGAAATATGTGGGGTCCTTGAAAAAATCCATATTGGGCGAGGCGTAAGTCGAGCCCAATATGCATTTTTTCAAGGACCCCACATATTTCCGTATTACCCCTCTAAGTGTCTACATAAAAAATTTATCCTGCCGATGATTCACTAAAAGATTAGATATTGATAGTATCAATAAACCGCTTTCACTGAACGTCCAAGCAAGATGTTCTACATCCATTGTACGTTGTCGTCAGACGCATTATGACGTCAGTTATGAAGCTCCATGCGGGTCACGTGAAAGCAGTATATTGATGATGTGTGGTTGGTAAATTTTTAATATATGGTGGGAAGGTCACGTGGAGGGGGCACATTAGCAATGTGAGGTGGGTAGACAGCATAACATCGTTTCATGCAGTATTGCTCTCGGCCAATGAAATTTCACGATTTTTATCAGAGGCAGGATAAGTGTTCTTGTTTTGATTGTAAATAATTTTTGTTCGTTTGAGTGAAACGAATTAGAACATAATATACCAAAATGCAGACCTAGGCTAGTTGGTCGTACTACCCTTTGTACTCCAACTAGATCAATGTTCACAAGTTTTCAGATATTACATTAACAAAATACAAAAAACGGCCCTTCCTTCGGCAACACTTTTATTATTTTCTAACAGAACATCATTTATCAAAAATACTTGTATAATTCTTTTGTCAATTGTTCAATTAATTACAATTACAAGTAACGGGAGATAACCATTTCAATACATTTGTCAATTTTCCCCTTTGTGCGTCACTGTGCCACTTTAATATATTGAACAGAACATTCTACTTCTACAGATATATATAGAAATTTCTAAAGGTGTACAGCATTTGTACACCACATAGCTCTTTATGGGATATAATTCTACCGGTAAAATCTTAATAAAATGAAGCACAAATTAATTTTTTCTTATAAAATAGAAAAACATAGTTCAAAGCACTTTATGATCCACATTATTAAATTATACATAGAGTTTTGATGTCAAATATATGAATTATAACAGGATAGGCCAGTCCACATATTTCTCTGATAAAGGCCCTGTCACACCAAGCTGCGTTCACACGGAGTCATTACGGCGTTGTTAAATTTTTAAAACCGCCGTGGAATCGCAAGTAAATTGCACATATTTCTCTAAAATTTTCACAATATGAAGATGTCACGACGTCCCTATGGCGACGGACGCGATTCTACGGCGATCCCTCGGAGATCTCTCGGCGATTGACTGCACTTTCGTGGGGTTTTCACGGCGCTTTAGGAGTTGTCACTACGTGTTCACGGCGTTCTCACTGCGCTGCCTGCGTTCACAATACGTTCACAATGCGTTCTATATACTCATTGATCTATATTCAGAAGGAATGTTAAACTCTTCTGTTTAAAGATTCAAGTTACACGATGAAAAGATTTCTAATCATGCCAAGAAATATTCATGTTCTATTTAAATTATTTAGTACTAAATATATTTTAAAAATAAAACAATTATTAATAGTTTGATAATTAAACTCCTTTTTTCCAATTTTATCGGTTCAGATGTGTTGTTAGATTTTCTTTGATTTTATTATGAATGTAAAAAAAATAAACACACTGAAAAGTTTTCTACAAAATTTAAGTGAAACAACAAGTTCTGGTGTTATTTTCTCTTCCATTTTTTTTTCACTTAAATGCCCCTAGTGCAACAAATACGTTAGAATTATTGCTGATCAAATATGATCCCATTGCTCTTATTTTGTGAGCTGGCTGACAACGTTCTATCAACGCCGTGAAAGCGCATTGTGATCGCCAACGGACGCTGTAGAAACGCCATGGCAGCGCAATGATCGCAGGGACAACTCCGTGCTGTCGCCGTGTAATCGCAGTCGAAAAAATCACAAGACGATAAATCCCATTAGAAGCGCCGTAAAAACGCGATAGAAACGTAGTAACATCTCCAAGGTCTCCGTGAGGTCTCCATGGAAGCGCAGTCTACTATCACTGCGTTTGTGCCGCGATCATGTGCGTCTTCACGGCGTTCGTACGGAGCTCCCACTACGTTGTTGGAGATCTCACCGAGCTGCTACGGCGATCATACTACATGTACGTTTCTACTGCGTTCTTATCAGACCGCGATCACACGGCGCGTACTTTGTGCATGCCCAAAGTGATCGCCGTTCACTGGCGTTCTAGGAGACCCTACGCGACCCCACGGCGTTCAGTGGAGATCTCACCGCGTTGTCACGGCGCTGTAGGAGACTCTACTGCGATCACATCGGCGTTTTGCATTTTTTGAGGACGCCGTGCAGTCGCCGTGAGGACGCAGCCCCGGTGTGACAGGGGTTTAAAGTATGACAAAATGCTCTCAACTGGTTGCCATGGAAACAAGAGGTCATATGACCGGGTAGATATATTTTTTGAAGGACTAATCATATGCATTATGAGCAATTTGAGCAAGAAATAAATTTTTCCACTTTCCATGAATATATAGGGTGAAGCTCAATGCTTACTGACACGGCCTCTTAAATTTTAGGGAAAAAAATACCAAAATAACCTCCCCCTTTTCACAAATTTCTAAGTGCCCGGGGCGGTAAATAGGGATTATTCGGTAACACGATTCTACAGAGTCAAAAAGGTATGGTTTGTTTTGATCTCACCATAACCTTAGAATGATATGCCAAAAAGGGTAAGATTTTTTCTCTGTTCAATTTTTCAATAAATTAACAAGGTATATATATATTTTTCAGATCAAAGGTTTGTTTAAAAGGGCTATTTATAGCAAAGCCATTTCTGTAACTAAAGTTACTCCCCATCCTCTAATAAAGATAAGTTAATTTTTAAATCAAGTCTTTAAAAAGAAGGTTAAACTCTAGAGTCAAGGTTCATAACGTAATACTGGTAAATTTTTATTTGTTACATTGGCGTCGGAAGCAAATTAAAGGGGGGGGGGGGGTAGGTAAAAGAAAAAAGATTCGAACCTGAAAAATCTTAACAAGCAATTGCAAAAAAAGGGGAATGTGTCTATTCATTATTGTCCAGGCAAGAAAATCCTGTTTCTGGGCGGGGGGTCAAACTTCTTCAGTACCAATTTTTTTCTTTCAAACACTGCCACTCACCCTTCATCGACTAGACTGCAACGTGCCAGTTGAAAGTGGGAGGGGGCTAAACCTACGCACCAATGTTAATTACCTATATGACGTTTATCTTTGTAACCCCCTTCAGTTCCGACGCTTATGAAATAAATATAAAGAGAGAGAATTGGGTTTAAACTGACATAGTAAAATTACTAAAGCTATGCCGGGACCTCTTCCCTTTGCGATTTTAGCCACCACCTCCTAGAGAAAATTCCCTGGATCCACCTAACAAAAAAATACAGTCTGGCTCGTTCTGTCGACTTCAATTTAAGCGAAAATGCTTTAAAAATTATAAAAGAAAATCGCTGTCATTTGAGTGTTTTAATGCAGGGACAAATTACTTTTATGATATTGGGATGAGATGGACGCGCTGGCGCGCCGACACGCCGAATACAATTAGCCGGCGCGGCTCAGTAGTACTATCACGTTATAAGCGTTGATTGTTTCTCGCATCATCGGGCTTTGGCGTGACAAACCATCGGGGTTTGGTGCAGACCATCAGACTTTGGCGTGACCATCGGACTTTGGAATCCCATCGCACTTTGGAGTCCCGCAAATGTAATACATGTACAAGCACTAAGTGACATGACAATATTTTTTATTCAATTCCTAAATGTTCCATTTCCAATTACATATTTCTTTAACTATTTCATTATCAGGGGAATAGCATCTTTTTAGGAAAGGGGGGCAGTCAGAAAAAAAAATCAACTTTGAGAAGCAAATATTAAGGTAGGAAATGCATATTCTGGATAAGTACTCATATAGTTTGACTTAAAATCGAAGAGAAATTAGGGGGTCAGTGTGCATCTTACTGATTTACGGCACAATTAAGTTGAACTTTTTGCACTTAAATTTTGACACTTTTGTTAATTACTTTAACCTTTATCATATCTTATCAGGTGTAACCAGGGCAATAAATATAATTTTATTTTACGCAAAATAGTTTGAATAATATTTATCATTAAACAAATCTTGCCAATTAATGCGCGAAAATTATTATGTGACCTTTTTGCACTAAAAAGTAACATATTTCGGGTATTAAAAAACTAAATATGCAATAGAGCATTTTCTTAAATCAAGCTTTTTTCGACTTAAGTGCTGATCAGTCACAATTATCGAGTACTTTGAAATAATGGAAAAAGTTGGGGTCAGTGATGTTAATTTTGGTCAAAATATGTGATTTTCAGGCGAAAAAGGTGTAAATTTCATCTTGACTTATTTGACATATCTTCATTTTTTTGCATGAGTTTGTTGAAGGAAGGTGTAAAACTTGTTATAAAAATTGAAATAAATTAAGATCGATATTAAATATTCCTAGTAATATCATCACGGAAAATATTGTCCGAATAAAAGTAAGTGAGGCTTAAGTTCCAAGGTATTAAATTTATTAAATGTGCAGATTTGCAGAATTATCTCCTTAATATCCTTCCGCCACAAGAAATAGTCCCTCATAAGTCTTGCTTCTTTGTAGCTTTTTGAGCAATTTTTTGTTGAATGTTATAACATTAGCAATGTTAAATTTAAATATGTTGTAAAAATTGAATTTTAAGAGGTTCTGGGTGAACTTTTCTTAAAAGCTGACGAGTGACATACCTTAAGGAAAGTTCTCCAAACTCGTTTATCCTGTATCGTGGGGTTAGGGAGGGTAAGACTTTTTCAGTACCAAATATTACTTATTCTATACCACATTGCCTTTATTTCACAATACTTGACTTTCAAGGTATTTTGTTTTTCGTCTGAAAAAAGGAGTTAGCCTAACCCACCCCAGATGCTACTCACACACTACAACATTACCCTTATTTCACAATACTGCAACCGGATTTTTTAAGTAAATTTTTTTGTCTGGAAAAGGAAGGGACCCCAAAACCCACCCACTCCCGATATGATTATTATTCCTACTTGTAACAAGTTATGGAGGATATTCATATATTAATGTTTCAAAGAAAAATGTAAATGATTTGTTGATAAGAAATTGTTGTAAAACAATAATTTTACAATGTGTAATGGTCACATTATTAAAGGTTCTGACAGTATTAAATATTTAGGAATCTGTATTGACAAGTTTCTGTCGTGTGAAAATATTGTTTTAAATATCATACAAAATGTTAGACTTAAGTTTTTATATAGAATGCATCGTGTCTTAGTTCACAGTCTAGAAAGACCTTATGTTCTGCCTTGACACAATGTTACTTTTACCATGCCTGTTCTTCTTAGTATTGTGGAATAAACAAGCAATTAAACACAGATTACATGTACAAGTAACCTAGAACAAAGTAGCACGGTTCATTTTAAACCTTAGTCCTTGAGAGAGTATTTCTAACACTATTTTAAACGCCCCTAATATGATAAGAGTGTGGGATAGAGCTAAACAATTAAGATTAAATCATATTTTAATATATATCATGGTATAATGCACCAGGTTACCTCTATGATCATTTGGTCACGGTAGCCTAGTGGTAGAGCGTTCGCTTCGTGATCGGGAGGCCCGGGTTTGATTTTCGATCGCGGCGCCGCGTCATACCTAAAGACGTAAACATAGGTAGTGACTGTTCCTTCGCCAAGCGCTCGGCACAAGTGAAAGTCATGCACGGGTCTTTCGGATATGACCTTAAAAACGTAGGTCCCGTGTCACGGTAGGCGCTGGCACGATAAAGAACCCTCACTGCTCAATGGGCCTGAGTGCCGAGTATAGGTCTAAATTTGAAGCCCTTCACCGGCATCGGTGACGTCTCCATATGAGTGAAAAAATCTCAAGAGGGACGTTAAACAATATACAATCAATCAATCTATGATCATTTTGTATTTAATAATAATATCACAAGAAGTGCAACAAATAAGAATTTTATTATGCCAAAGATAAAAGGGAAAGAGTCTTCATGTTTTTTCTGTAATGCTATCAAAGATTGGAATACATTGCCACTGGAGATCGAAGAAGTGAAAACAAAACAAAGTTTTAAGAAAGCTGTAAGATCTTTTTGATCAACAAATGCTAGTGCTACTACATAAAAAGCTTGTCTAATTTTATCGTTTATTTACTATTTTCGTATAATAAGAATTTTGTGATAAATTATAAAGATAAAAATGTGCTACTGTTAATATGTCATTTTACAAAGCATTATGGTATACTCATAAAAGTACCTGCCTAAATTACAATGTTTATGTAATTTGTTATTTTTTTTTTCCTAACATGGCTGTTATTTGAGGACCCCATTGGAAATAAGCTTTTTAAAAAAGGCTTTTATGGGCTATCCTTAGGTAATATCCACCATCCGTATGTCATGTGATTTATTTAATGATTAATAATTACATGTATATAAAATTAAATTAAATCTTCTTTAAGTAGCATAGTTCTGAGATAATGTGTGTGTGTTTTTTTCTAGTAGTATGCTAGTGTGTAATGTTTTAATATGTGAATCATGACATTCTGTGATATTTTTACCTGAATAAAATGAAATGAAATACAAACATCTTTAACAGATCACTAAATATCATAAATGAATTTCATAATCATTAGCAACATATCTATGTATACTCCTTCCTCTTCAGTATTCGCAACAGCCTTACAACGATTTAACTAACCTAGGCTGAAAGTTCAAGTGAGCTTTTCTGATCACATTTTGTATGTTGTCCGCCTGTCTGTCCGTCCGTCCCTTCATCTGAAAACATTTTCAACTTTTCCAGGACTTCTAGATCTGGGTCTATTTCAACCACATTTGGCGTGAAAAGAATGTCAAAGGGCCAGGCCCTCTTTCAAGGGTAGATTAAAAAAAATTGTGAAAAATTGGAGATATCTTTTTATGTCATCCCAACAACCACTCGGCAAAAAAAAACTTACAAAAACCTCTTTAAATAGCGTAGATTCAAGTTTGTTTAGATGATGACCCCCAAGGAGTAGGTTGAAAACAATCAAGAATTTAAGTGTCACAAAGAATTATAATATAGGGAAAGTATTTTTTTACTATACCTTGGTCCCTAGAACTCCCCTTACTTTGATTAAACCTAAACATTACAAAGATCAAATATGTGGTCAGTAAGCAGATTTAAAATACAAAAACAGAGCGGAAATAGAACAAGAATTACCAAAGAGATTCTACTTATTTTAGGCCCATGTTTTGATTAAATTCGAGTGCACAGCTAGGTCGGCAAAAAAATTACATTGTAGTGGTCTGAGTTGATTTCTTGATAATTACAAGTGAATGGAAAAGGCTAGGAGCCTAGCTGATATGCATGTCAATCTTGTACAGTCGTCTTTGTCACTGACTTCAGTCGGTGAGGACTATTGAAATTAGCCTGTGAGGCCTCATGAATTTTAAAATATCTATTAAACCAGTGTCGGATCCAGAAATTTTGAAAAGGGGGGAGGGGGGCGACCAGTTTGAGGTTATGGTAGGGGCCCACTGTCACACCCAAAAGCATTGATTTATTAAATATTGTGTTTTTTCTTCGGTCACAAAAGGGGGGGGGGGGCTTTCTTAATCCGCCAATGTAAACAACAGCTTTTCAATTTATATCACAATTTCATTTAGCATAAATTATAAATAAATGTAAAGAGCTAACTCTAGATTCCCGCCTACATTTTATAACCATTTAATTCAATATTAAGGACAATTTGGCCATAAAATTATTGTTTAATACAAAAAAACAGCTCAATGGTGATTGATTCGATATTTTAATACCAGTGCTAAGTAGTAAAATATCCCGAATTCCAGCTCTTGAAATCAGGGAGGTATACGATATTTTCTACTTAATTCGGGCTATAAATCATCACCATATTTTGAAATAGTATTCGATATAAATAAATGTTTCTTAAATATTTTTTAAATGCATTATGCATATAAAATTAAGCATATCTAGTAGTAAAATACAATGTTTCCGTTGTAAAGCACTTCAAATAGTTGGAAAAAAAGTATTTTGTAGTTTTTTGTCGGTAAACATATACACCCACCCCCCGAAACACAAAAATACTTTGTAATGAATTTGTGAATGACAATCGATATTACCCGTAAAAAAGAATTTGTGTTTCAAGGGGGGATGTTTAAAAAAATATTTTCCGTTTTCCATTGATTTCTATAGTAAAAAACACGAGTTTAACCAAATTTTTGAGTTATGTCTCGTTGTTTTTCCCAAATAAGTAATGTTTAAGGAAAATTTATATCAATATCAATATAAATACAGTAACTTTAAACCATTCGAATATCTTAACTTTTGAAAATTGACTTGGAGGTAGGCGGGGAAACAATACTATCGTTTGCTGTCTGGTTTGTTGGGTATGCAAGGGACATCAAAGATTGTTGGAGTGAACGTTGGATAATTTATGCCAACAGGCGAGTAAATCTCAGAGTGCTTTAATGGTTTATCTTGTTATTTAATAGATACTAAACATAAGCAGTAACTGAAGTTCTCCGCTAACGTACAAATATGCGACATGATTAACTAGCTGCACCATGATCTCCATGAACACCATGAACAAAATATATGCTAGATGCATAAGTTCTTGCTATTGGGTATACAAATGCACAGCAGTTTTTCGCAAATGTCTTAAATGTCCAATACACAATATGTAAAGTACTTTCGGAGGGTGCACTTAGCCATATTTGCGTCGAGTTTCAACAACAAATCTTGACAACCAAAAATTAAGTTCATCTGCAGAGAACAGAATATCCGGAATCTGATCGCCTGTTGTCAATATCCGAGCGGAGCGCCAGCCGTTAAAGATTTTTAACGTAGTTACAGACCAAGTTGTGCTCTTGCGGATGTTCCTGCTTTCTGTCGAATTAACCAACTCTTTTAAATCACTGCCATTTATAAAATGTTAATAACGACCAACCGACATTGTAGCTGCGCGCCCTTGTGACATTTCCCCACTTCGTCCTTCTGTACATAACCAACTTAAACCTATTGTGTAACTTCTACTAACCGCAAAAAATAATTATGGAGATTGATGTTTTCTTGCGCGAATGCGAAATGCAATAGAGATATGAATATATATGAGGGTGCTCAAAAGTGGAGAAGCTTCCAATAGGAATAATAGTATCGATAAACAAAACTACATGTATCGGTGTCCAGTGCTTTGATAGACAAAATATTAATGGATGCCTGATATGGCGGTACTTTATTCATCACAAATGAAAACCAAAATTTAGATTTGCATTTGAATGGTCGTTTAAATGAATAAATAAATGACGGAGCATCAGAATATGTCAACACATATAGTGTAATTGATTATAAACCAAGCACAATTAAACACATTATGAAAATAAATGCAAACAGCGATCGGGTTGACTACATCTACGCAGGAAACTTATTGTCTGACGTCTTGGCGTCAGACAGTACTAGATTTAACCAGGGCTTATTTATGGTGGCAGAGGATAGTTTCGAATAAAGTACCGGTCAAAAAATAGAAGAAATAGAGAAACCTGAGGTTTGAATGCATATAATAGGTAATTTTATAGCTAGAATATTTTATGGGTGCATTTGGAGGGAATTGGTGGCCTTGTATATTTTATTGAAATATGACACTTTAGTGTCACTACTACTGTATATGGGATATGGACTAGAAATACGAAACTAAGCTCAAAACTCGCTCTACCGGTATTTCACCAGAAAAGCGGGGTGGGTTCACAGGATGAATTGTAGCTTGAAAACGAGGTGGTTGAGCCATTATCT
>PRKT01000970.1:111798-165847 GCA_003671525.1 Saccostrea glomerata
ATATATATATATATATATATATATATATATATATATATATATATATATATATATATATATATATATATATATATATATATATATATATATATATATATATATATATATATATATATATATATATATATATATATATATATATATATATATATATATATATATATATATATATATATATATATATATATATATATATATATATATATATATATATATATATATATATATATATATATATATATATATATATATATATATATATATATATATATATATATATATTACAAATTTTCAATACTTTTAAAGAAAAACGTCTGGCCCCATAGATCCTTTATTTTAGGGGCGAGCCCTTTTTTCGAGAAATCTTTTGAAAGATCTTTGAATTCTACACTTCTTTTGTTCTATATATTCTAACAAAATATTTCCAGTTAAAAAGATATCGTAGAAAAGGTGTAAGAAAATTTGAAATTCGCGGTAGGACAATATTGGGGTCAAAGCGAGCGCCGACGTGCGGCGTTTCCGGAAAAAGCAAAATGCGAAAGACATACCTACAGACATAGGTCTATCATACCTGAAGTTTCATGATTCTATCTCAACCCATTTTTCAGAAAAACTCTGGACAACCCGACACTTTAAAATTCATAAAATCGGCAATATCTCAGACCGCAAGTGACGTCATAAAAAGCATGAGGTTCAAGTGATGATACATTAGTCCTGAAAGTTTCATGCATATGAAAATTAATCAAGCCGTTTTCGAGAAATCGCGTGCACAAAATCGGTAAGAAAAAAAAACAATAATAAAAGTGAAAAAGTAACCTAAGAATAACAGAAAGGTCTTCCGCTGAAAACGAAAGACCTTTATAACAATGGGACGAGCTATTTCAATAGTGATTAAAATGTGGTTGTGTTTTGAAATGTATTTTCAACTTCTTTTGAAAAAACATTCACAAATAGTCGTGATTTTTATAATAAACTAAATATGAATTTAAAATGTTGGAAAACAAAATGAACAATTTATCCTTATATTTTTAATAGTTGAGTTATTTCAATAAGTCTTGCAATGTTGTTTAAGTATAGGGTTAATTATCAGCAACTATCAAAATAATTATTTAAATCACTTTTGAAATTATAATTATTTCAATCACTATTAAAAACTTTATTTTAATATTGAACATTATTTCAATAGTCGCTGCAACTTACGTTTGTAATTGAAATTTACTCTACTTTCAACCACTAATGAGATCAATATTTCAATAGTGGTCGTATTTCAATAGTTGTTGTAACCTATGTTTGTTATTGAAATGCATCCTCAACCATTATTGAAATAATTATTTCAATAATGGTCGTATTTCAATGGTGGTTGTAACCTATGATTGTTATTGAAATGCACACTCAACCACTATTAAAATAATTATTTCAATAGTGGACATCCAAGCTTTTTAGCAAGAGAATATCTAGATCTAACCTTTTCTTTTTTACAGAATCTTCACTGACGGGGACTATTTCCTCCATTTAATTGTCAAACCTTTTCATTTTCAGTCGTGAAACGGACTATTTTATATCACTAAGCACAGAATTTTGAACGATTGAATTGCCTTTTTCCTCTGGAGAGGGAACAAGTTTATTTTTTTAGTTTCTAGTATTTTAACCACTGGTGAATTGCTGTCTTCTAAAATTGCAAGAATGGCACATTCTAGCAGCTTGTTTCACAAGAGAGTTTGGCAAGTTTGATTTTAATTTTTTTCAAAGCTCTACTTTTTTTGTATTTTGTTTTCAAAAGATAGCTCAGTGGCTTCCTTCAATTAATTCGCTCGATATTTATTGGTTTTATTTTTTCATGTTCTTTTATTTCAGCTAAGATTTAATTTCTCTCTTTCTTTGTTTTCTGACCCTATTATTTTCTCTTTTTATCCTTTGATCGCGATGTTTTCGTGTTGTTGCAGGTATGTTTAATAATGAAATTTGACAAAATTGTTATTTTGCGAAAATATATAAATCACATAATTTTATCTCAGAAATGAAATTTGTATTAAATGCAATACATTTGATAAGAATTTGAGAAATGTGCAATTAACTTAAATGAATTTTTCCCCACTAGTAGTGATGTGGGCTCATATAGACCACGATTCAAATTTCGCGAGCAATGACATGATCGAACTTTCGACCAATCAGAAGGCAGCATTTGAATTTTGACCATACATTGGAAGGTACGAAAACCAGATTTTTAAATCACCCTTGTTTAGCCCCGGGGTTAAGGGTTAAATTTTAAAAAGTGCCCCGAAGGGTAGGGTACGACCTATCAAATTAAAGGTCTGGACGAGGACAGGTCATCCCGGGGAGGGTCAGGGGTCATTAAGTGCAAAATCAAAAAGTTACTCAGAAGGTATCTTCTGACATATCAAATGGACGGTCTCGATGAGTAGAGTTCAGCCAGGGGGTGTTTTGGGGTCATCAAGTGCAAAATCAAAAGGTTACCCAAAGGGTATCATGCGACATATAAAATTAAAGGTCTTGACGAGGAGAGGTCAGTCCTGGGGTGGTAAGGGGTCATTAAGTGCAAAATCAAAAATTACCCAAAGGTATCGTGTGACATATCAAATGGAAGGTCTCAACGCGTAGAGCTCAGCCCGGGCGTCTAACGGGAGCATCAAGTGCAAATAAAAAATACATATCAAATGGAAGGTCTCGACGAGTAAAGATCAGTCGGGGTTGATCAAAACAACACATTGTTTTTGTTCATATTTTATTGCAAGACATGAAGAGCAATATTTTCGACATTAGTCTGAATACATTTAATTTCAAGGTAAGCAATGATAAATGCATTAAATGATGCAGCCATATCATCAGCATTTATCCAAGAATTAAACTTCTTTGGCTAATGCAGCCATTTCACAAAATATTGCTTGCTTGGTCCTCTTCCAAGGGTCTTGAGGATCTTTTCAATCTTAAATTCAATCCTCGTCTCTAACATCCACTTTTTGGAGTTCCGGTTGATAGAATGTCCCAGTAATGGCTTCGTCATTGTAGTCTTTGAGTTTGTACACTGGAATGCCGTTCCTCAGGAAACGTCGAAAGACGATGAAAATTAGAACGGACCACTTTTGATCGTATTCCCTATCGTATTCCCTATCAAAAATGGATGATATTTTAGAAATGCACACTTTATCACTCACTTTGTACTTGTAGGGCCGCTTTGATTGCTTGCGTGGAATCTCCTCTCGAGACAGTAATGTTGATACGCGCACTTTTTCTTCGTTGTTTGGTTTAACAAGTTCAGGTTCGGTGTCAATAGTGCAGTAGTACATCTTGCTGTAACTCCGAGCGAATTCCTGAAGACGATCAATTTATCATTGTTTTAAGAATAAAAATGTTCTATGTTGTGATCCTTTAATACATTATTGAAGGCTTTTGATCGGAATTCTTGTCGTTTGTCAGTGCGAAGCTTCTTAAGTTGCCTACCCTCATGCAATACATGTGTACGTCTTCGAACGCCCGGGCTGTCGTTGGCCCTTTCTCATCCTTTAAAGGTCGCATCCACAGGTACAATGTACTTGGAGAAGATATCGATGACCAAGAGTACGAACTGCACTCCCTCATTTTCTTTGCTGAATTTGGTCATGTCCATGAGATCAGCGTTCCATTGATCATCAAGGCCAGCGACGACAACCTGATTGCGACGAAAATGTCGTGTCACGGGTCGCTGAAGACTGTAGGGCTCTTGTCTTTGTAACCATTTGAGTACCTTGTACTTGCTGATCTCATATTTTCCCTCTTTTTGAACGTATCTGAATAATTTATCCACTCCGGTAAATCTACAAGCTGTGGATGGATCGTAATACACTTGCTTGAGATAATCCTCCCAAGGCATATTTCTTCTGGCATGGACAACGTTAAAACGAAGCTTAAATGTACCCCCAACCCCTTATATAATACCTAATATGGCTAATAACGTGAACTAAAATGACATAAATAACAACACTGCTTTTTTCACTGTTTATTCAAGTAAATGCAACAATGCACAATCAATAGTCCATTCTTCAAATAATAATTGGGAATAGTTTTAAATTGTTATTTAGACTTTTTAGGATTCATCACTGTCTACTTCCAGCTCGCTGTCGTCATCCCCTCTCTCTTGGTCCTCGCTTTTGGAAGCATAATCGATCTCCATATCACTCTCAGAATCCCACATTTTTTGAAGGACGGAACGATTCTTATTCAAAGACATTCTGATGGCTTTGGGTTCGTCATAGCCTTCGGACAGGAAATATTTAACATCGTCCATGACCTTTGTGTGAATGGGTCCGTTTTTTAACTGTAGGATGTACAGGATGAGTTGTCCATACTTTTCTGAGAATTTCTTCAGGTCTTTAGAGTTCATTTTTTTCCTTCGTTTGAACTCTCGCGTCTTCTCTTGATAGACCTTCCTTTACGTATTATCATATTTCCAGTCCTATAGTTTTTCGTTGTCTTTTTTGGCCCTTTCCATGAGAAAATTAAAGACTTTGTGTTCGTCATCATTTTCTTTCTCTACTTTTCTGGTTACATTTGACTCATCCACTTCCATGAGGGCAACATCATCTTTCCTTTGTCCGTTTTCTAGACACCACCTTTTCACATGTCTTTGAAGGTCGTGGACGTTTTCAAAGACCAAAGCACAATCGTCACAGAAAGGCATATCTTCTGTAGGTGTGATGTGTTGAAAATCTGACCTGGTGGATTGGTAGGTTGAAGGGACCGACGCGTGGTACATCCGATCCGTCGGAATAGCTGTCGGAGAATGAGGGAAATTCTCTGCTTCTTGCTGTTTGATAGAATTCAAGACGTCAGTGCGCATGCGTAGATGTTCGGGTATAGTGGGCTTCAAATCCACTAACAGGTATCCATAAGGCTTGGAAGTAGCGTCTTTAAAATGTCTCAGCAGGTTTTTGGAAAACATTTGTCGTGCCAAGGTCAGGACTTGCTGTCTGTCCAAAGAATTGTTAAACAGGACCAGGTAATGGCAATTTCGTCTCTGGGTCGGATCTTTGTTGTAGTATAGGTTTTGATTGATGGCTATGAGGGACATATTTCTGTGATGACTGCCCTCCGTAAACAATTCGTTGATTCTGGAATTTTTGGAAGCCTTAGACATCAGATAATCCAAAATCACGAGATTCCTCGTTCTGGGATGTATAAAGTTATCTTGATCCGGATCCAAAGGTATTCCTTGAATAAATTCGACCTTGGGATAAACGGTACTCTGAATGACGTCATACAGAGGTTGCCAACGTTTGTACAGCCATATGATTCACTCGGGAGGAGACCATATTATTTTCAGGCAGTGCTGCAAGAACATTTTACAGAAATGCGTCTTGCCACAACACGTGGGGCCCGAAATATTCGCAGTAAAGGGATGCCTGAAGACAAAGTCTCTGTAATGGGAATCCATCAGAAGAGACAATTACTTTTCTAAAAAGACTAGAGAGGCCTTTTGAGGACACTTTCAAGACCAAAAGGTAACCAGGTTGTTTCGAACCGACTTTAATGCCAGTGTTGTAAATCAGGATATGTTTGAGGAAATGCCAGTGGAAATGTTCCTTTTCAAAGCAAAGATAAAGGTATTAAATTTAGTCTATTTAATGAAATCCCAAAGTAAATCCAGTCAGAAATGAAAATTAGATATTAAATCATAAACAAACCTCTTACCACATTATACTAATTTCTTCATATTTTCATTTTTGGTTGATATTTTGAGTCCGTTCGTCTGTATGTCCGTCTAGCTGTAGGTCCGTCGGTCTGTCTATTACATTTTGGCAACTACTCTTATACCATTGAGTGAAATTTAATGAAAATTTTACAGAATCTTTATTACATATTGCCATTGTACACCTACTATACTAGTAGTACTTTTTGATCCGACACATATTTTTGGTTTCCCGGCCACAGCAAAACGTTCTTTGTCATTATAAGCATATGGGAGGCGGGGTATCATTTAGTGAGCTCATTGCTCTCAATACCTCTAGTTTCATTTCAATTTTACAAGGGAAAAATGAAAGATTGAAGAGAATAAGAATCTCATGCATTTTGCACATTAAAATCAGTTCACAATACCCAATACTTATCTAATTAAAATTGTTAAAGTAGCACTGGACATGCTGGATAACAACGTGGGATTTTAGCATCAAATAACATCTCGAAAACTCGCTAATTATCCCCAAAATGTTAATCCAGATAGTTTATTAACTTTAAATCAGCTTAGAGAGATATTTTTCTTATTTACACAAATATGATTTGAAATTGCTATCTTTAGTAAGTAGTTTATTTCATGCATTTAAAACTTTTCAAAATTATATCATAAATAATATTTGTGAAATATTACATATCAATTTATTATTTATTTCATTATTTTATGTGATAACAGACTGCTTCGTAAGTGTTTAGCTTCCAAACATCTGGTATTGAAAGTCTTTTCAAAAATAATTTTGATAAAAAAAACATATCCAAAGATTGGTGCTATGGGAAGCAACGCTTTGTTCATCAACTAGAAAGGGGTAAACCTCCTTTTATAAATTTTGATGGTAACCTAGTACCATTGTCTGATGTCAAGTTTGATGTCTATGATACTCAGCAGGAGAAGAGACTAGCCTGTAGGACACAAATTCAAGCCTTCACGTTGACTGTTCATAGGGCCCAGGAGCAAACACTGGATTTAGTGGAGGTGGACTGCTATTCATTTTTTGCCCTGGGCCGAGCCACAACTATTAGTGGTCTACGAATCATCAACTTCAACAGAAAAGCTGCATTTACAAGACACTCAGATATTGTTAATGATTTTTTTGATCGAGAATTTTCAGACTTTACCTCAAATTTAGTGTGCTGTCAAAAACCCAAAGTTTACCCAACCTTGGATACCGAATTATCTACACCATCTATCTTGGATACCGAACAATCTACATCATCTACTGTATATTAGATACCGAAACATCTACAATGTACATCATCGCTTTAGGAAATGGAACATGACTATGAGTTAGAAGAAGCACAGTTACAGTCACCCTGGGATGTAAATGAGTTCATCCTAGAAAATCAGTCGTCCGCATTCATGGATAACTTACTTCCAGATTTTTCCTTTAAATCTCAGTCACTCACACATCATATACTCATATACAGTTCCTATATCATGAAGTTTTTTAGATTTTAAAGGACAATCCAAAGTCGCCTACAGAATGGATCCAGGCTTATGGCAAATTAAATAATTTCCTCATTGGAGAGAAGCATCTGTCCGCTGCTAAGAAGTTGTTTAAAACCTCTGACTTGGCCATGGAAGAAAACAAATTATCAACTAAGCTTGACATTTTTGGTTTCTTGAGAAGGAAATTTCCAAAAAAAACACGAGATATTGTTGAAAAATAGATGTTACAAATGTGTGCATCTCAAAGGAACAGAAGCTTTTCTTAAAAAACAAAATTCCACCTGGCATTCCGGTAAATGTAGTAGAAAGGGAAAGGGCAAAGGAAAAGAAAAAAGTTCTTCCAAAAAGTAAATGCATGTGAGTAACAAGTATCTATGTAAAACTGTTATTTAAATCGGTTGAGGGATCAATTTAAGTTGTTTGGGCACCTTCCTGTAGTAAGTTGCAGATTTACTAAAATATCAAGCATTGAATTTGCAGTTTCATGTATAAAACATTTAACATTGATCATATGTACATTTTCCATGTATATGGACTTTATATGTGTCTTATTACTCCTTAATATAATTCTTTTAATATTTTAAATTTGTACTGAATTTATATTTTGATAGTATCAAATCATGAAATGCAGGCCAGTAGGAGGGAATTTCTCTTTTGGAAGGCACATTCATAAATTTTCCTTTGTGGCACTATCAATTACAAAACAGTTTTTATTGAGGTGACACGAGCATAAAATAGCGATGTTTTTTTTTTTTTAAATTAGTATTCTATATATTGGCAAAGTCTGGTGGGGCCTCCGGGTCACTACGGCCATGAATTGATTGATGGCAAAAGTATAGTTTGAAGCAAATATATCAGAGTAGCCGAGAAAAAACAGACATAAGATGTAAAAAGCAAAGGTTGCACACACATTTTAAATTCCAAAAAATACTTTTTCATCTATTTGGTAAGTCCATCCTTAATCTCCATTTTAAATTTTAATCTTTATGTTTTTGAAAAAAAAATTGTTTATGTTTAGGGATTTCATTTGAGGTTGGTTTCTTTCTCATGCATTATTTATAACATATTCACAAAAAAATGTTTCAATGGGAACAAGATTTTAAAATTAGTGTGCCACTGTGCCCATGCACACCTTACCATAATATAATCATACTGAGTTAAATCCATCTTAATTTAATATTACAATTGAGAGTATGTGTCGAAATTCTTACCAAAGAGCTACAGAAAAATTGGGCATCTTTCTTAAGATTCTTCGTTCAAATTTGAAAATCCCGCTTATACTGTCTCAACTTTATTTTGTTTAAATTATCTCCCTTTATATTCAAAATATGATCATTAACTTAGGTACATTTCACGTTCGTTTAAAAACATTTATTGGTATATCATTGCTTTTAATATATACATGTATTTAAAAAAAGCACAAATAATTCATTGATTGAACTTTTTTTTATTTTTTAAGGTAGGACACTCGTCAGCTTTTTGGAAAAGTTCACGCAGAACCTCTTACTTCAGCTCTTACTTTTTATCAAAATTCAATTTTTATAACAAATTTAATTTCAACAATGTTAATGTTTTAACATTCAACAACAAAAAAAAAACTGCTCAAAAAGCTACAAAGAAACAAGATTTGTGAGGGACAATTTTTTTTTTGCGGTGGAAGGTTATTTAGCAGATAATTCTGCAAATCTGCACATTTATTGAATTTGATATCTTGGAACTTTAGCCTCACATACCTTTACTCGGAGAATATTTTTCATTATGATATTGCAAGGAATATTTAATATACGTCTTAATTTATATATTTAGAACAAGTTTTACACCTTCCTTCAACAAATTTTGCCAAAAATGAAAATATGTCGAATAAGTCAAGAAGAAATGTACACCATTTTTTGCCTGAAAATCACATATTTTAAGAATATTTCAAAATTAACATCACTGACCCCAACTTTTTCTTTCATTATTTTAAAGTACACTCGATACTTGTGACTGATCAGCAACTTAGTCATAAAAAGCTTGATTTAAGAAAATGTTTTTTTTTCGCCTATTTAGTTTTTTAATACCCCAAAATATTAGCGTCAATTATTTAAAGAATAGATGCACTTATTTTATGAGGAAAACTTTGTTGCTGCTATTTGAGTTGGGTTAGCTCGAATATAAAATAGATCGGGATCGGGATATCTCAAATTCTCCCTCCTTGTCCTTGATCCAAAAACGAAAGGTACACGAATTTTGTAGCAGACAGAACTTTTTAAAAAATTTGCTTTCAATCACGATTGTTTCTAAAATATTTATTAAATATTATCGGCAAATATCTGATTAGATGCATGGATGGATTATTCTTTTTTGGAAAAATGCGAGATTGGCTCGGATTGAATTTTCAAAATTTTCTATGTCGGCATACATGTAGCGTAATTTGCATTAAAACTTGTTTATGTTTTAGTTAACAAGCAAACATATACCAGATAAAGGAATATTTTTTATTATCTATGTTTTTAAATTATTTATAAATCGTGCATTAATTGAAAAATAAAAATCCTATATAAAAGCAGCCACATACTCCAAGAAGTACAAAACAACCATTACCTTGGACTGGAAATATCAAATGATCTCAAATGGAGTCTACACATAAACAACATCAGCAAGAAAGCAAATAACACCCTAGGCTTCCTAAAACGAAATCTCCGGAACGTCCCTGAAGAATGCAGAAAAACAGCATATATATCCATAGTTAGATCAATTATGGAATATGGAGCTACTATCTGGAACCCATACCTCAAAGGGGATATCGATAAATTAGAAAGAATACAAAAAAGAGCCATAAGATAGAAATAGCGCATGCGCAACAGGAAAGGCGGAGAATTTTCAGCAGGGAAGACCACGAGGAGAAAAACCAACAAAATACAGAAAAAATTGAACCAATAAGTTTAATTTTCTAATTAGGATAACAGTTTGAACCGCGATGAACAATTTGACTCGCGTAATGTAAGTGCGAAAGTCGGTAAGTCGGTTCCCAACCCCAATATACCACTTTGTTAAATCTCACCGTCGCCATATTGGATTTGAATCAAAACAACATTTCATATATATAATCCATCCAAGACCATCGAACACCTAAGAAACTACCAAATGACAGAAAATAAGCTGAGGAAATTTATTAATAAACCAAGAACAGCCCCCTCCGGAGAAAGGAAGATCCAACCAATAATTCTATCAGACAGCAAAGGAAAATACTTAAGAAACCATGCGTCAACCGAAGTAGAAAATCAGATCATTTGGAATTCTAAAAGCGGAGCAAGAATCGAAGAAAGTACTACTTGGCTGAAGAATAACATCGAAAAGAACATCATAAACCACGGAAACATCTGGCTATACGTTTGGATAGGAACGTGTGATCTAACGAGTAAGAACAAAAAGTACATCAGCCTCAGAGACGACAGTGATCTTGAAGTACAAAAAATCTCCAAAAAATACAGAGAGATATCAGATATCATCAAACTCTACCCAGGCTAAAAACTAACCATCTTAGAAACTCCCATTTACTCGATCAAAAAATGGAATGAAAGAAAAGGACACAAGGACCCAGACACATTTGACGATCAAGACGAAACCTTATCATACCAAATATACAACCTGAACAAAGCAGTAAGAGAAATCAACAACACACTAGGAACACACTCTCCAGAATTTACATCGGACCTTCAAACTAACAAAAAGGTCAAAGTTGGAGACGAACGTTAATCAAAGACCATAAAACGCCACAACTTTAACCTCTACTTAGACGGAATTCACCCAGGCCCATAACTATCCAAAGTCTGGCTGAAAAAAATCGCAGAACAGATCAAGAGAGATTGCTGGGAAACACCGAGTGGTAAGTAAAGAGACAGTGTAGGCAGAACCAGTCAGTACGGGTTTTTCCGCGCTATACTGGTTCATCATGTTTATATTGACTCTACTCCTACTACTCCATTTTACCATCAGCATCTCCGAACACCAGGTCAAATCATGGAACCATCAACAAATTACATACCAACTCATGAACGTAAAGATGAATACAGCGGGCAGAAGACCACTACACATCCCGCTCAGTAACAACAAAGCGACAAACCTGACACTATTGATAATCATACTATCTGGGGACATAGAAATAAACCCGGGACCAAACAACAAAAGTATTTTCCCATGTGGCCTATGTGAACTACCTGTTACTTGGAACTGCCAAGGAGTATGTTGCGACGCATGTGATATATGGCACCATAAATCATGCATAGAGTTATGTACCCATGATTACGAACTACTCGAGCGCTCAAACGTACAGTGGCTATGTTGCAAATGCGAAAGCATAAACATCAATACTTTCACATTTAGGAGCTACGAAATAGAACAATCAAATATATACGAAGGACTCACAGGACTAGACATAACCATCGACTCTATAAGATCAGTCTTTAGCCCACTACGAGCAAGTAGTCCAGTGAACAAACACCAAGACCCAGCCAGAGAAAACAGCAGTCGAAACAACCACAACTCAACAAAATCAAGAACTGACAGCAACCCCTACGACGTTCCACCTAAGAAAAACCTACGAATTATGACCATTAACTGCAGAAGTATAAATGATAAAAGAGAAGAATTTAAGACAGCCGTCCACTATTTGAAACCTGACATAGTATGTGGGACAGAGTCTTGGCTCAAAGGGGTGAAACCAGGACAAAATCCAACAAAAGACGCAATTAAATTTAGCGAAATATTCCCACCAAATTACAATGTATACAGGAATGACAGAGATGTCTTCATCCTTGTAGAAAAATCTATAACATCAATTGAAAAGCCTGAATTCGTAACAGAAGGGGAAATGCAGTGGGTAAAAATCAAAGTAAAGAACGGTAAGGACTTACTAATTGGAACATTCTATATGCCACATAGAGAACAGAAACACCTGGACGAACTAAAGAAATCACTAGAAATAATAGACGTCAGCAACATCACAAACAAAATAATTACTGGGGACTTCAACTGCCCAGATATAAACTGGAACCTACAGACAGCAAAGGGACCAGACAGGGAAGTACAACAAGAACTTGCCGACATCATGAGTACGAACAATCTCGAGCAGATACATGAACACCCAACCAGGGAAGATAATCTCTTGGACTTGGTTTTTGTCTCAAACCCAACCTTAGTAAAATCATCTATAAATGTACCAGGAATATCAGATCATGACATCATTATCAAGAATATGGACACCAAGGTAAACTACAATCGTACACCAACCAGAAAATGCTATATATACAGCGAAGCAAACTGGGATAACGTAAACAAAGAACTTGAGGAACTCCAAACAACAATAGAACGAAACAATAGAAGAAATGACTCTGTACAACAGCTATGGTCAACATTTAAAACAGAGCTATTCAAGACAATGGACACCAACATACCAAATAAAGAAATAAGATCAAGAAATAACATCCCATGGATAAAACATAAACATAAGAAAATGCTAAAAAGGAAACAGAGGCTTTACAGACAGGCCAGGAAAACCAAAAAATGGACTAACTACAGAGCATTCCAGAAAGAATGCAAGAGATCGCTAAGAAAAGCTGAATGGGAATACGTTAACTCTAACATAATCGAAGGCCTCCAGAATAACAACAACAAACCATTCTGGAAGTACGTAAAATCAAAGAGACAAGATGCAAATGGAATAGCACCACTCAAAAAGGGAACAACACTGGTAATTGACAGCAAAGGGAAGGCAGAAATACTACTCAAACAATTCAAATCTGTCTTCACTAAACCAACAAAAGAAGATATGCCAGACACAAGAATCAAGTCCAAACATAGTATAGCGCCAATTAAGATTGACCAGAAGGGCCTAGAAAAGCTGCTAAAAAAGACAAATCCATCCAAGGCATCAGGTCCTGATAATATACCAAACCGTATCCTGCAAGAATGTGCAACTAACTTAGCACCAATCTTGAAAATCATCCTGCAGAAATCTATTGATACTGGGGAGCTACCAAAAGACTGGAGGGATGCAAATATATCAAGCATCTTTAAAAAAGGAGATAAACACCTTCCCGAAAACTATAGACCAGTCTCCCTAACCTCAGTCACATGTAAGATCTTGGAACATATAATCTGCAGGCACATCATGAAACACCTGGAAACAAACAATATACTTACCAACTTAAATCACGGCTTTAGATCAGGATACTCATGCGAAACCCAACTTCTAACAACACTCAATGATTTCCTTACTGAACACGACAAATCACATCAAGTCGACGTAGTCATCCTAGATTTTTCTAAAGCTTTTGACACCGTACCTCACGACAAACTACTCCACAAATTACAACAATATGGCATTCGAGGAACACTCCACATCTGGCTAAACAACTTTCTAACAACAAAGAAAATGACAACAATAGTAGAGGTAATAGAGTCTGAGGAAACATCAGTAGACTCAGGAGTTCCACAAGGCACAGTACTCGGCCCAATAATGTTTCTATGCCACATAAACGATCTACCAGACGCTGTAAATTCGTCTGTGCACTTATTTGCCGACGACTGTCTCCTATATAGAACCATCAGGAGCAACAAAGACCATCAAATACTACAAAACGACCTAAACCAACTAGAGGTCTTGGCAAATACGTGGGGCATGAGATTCAATGCTAAAAAGTGCTACATCATGTCAATAAACCAGAAATCAACTAAACTGTACCAACTTAGCAGCCACATACTCCAAGAAGTACAAAACAACCCTTACCTTGGACTGAGAATATCAAATGATCTCAAATGGAGTCTACACATAAACAACATCAGCAAGAAAGCAATTATACTGAGAATATCAAATGATCTCAAATGGAGTCTACACATAAACAACATCAGCAAGAAAGCAAATATAACTCCCTAGGCTTCCTAAGACGAAATCTCCGGAACGTCCCTGAAGAATGCAGAAAAACAGCATATATACCCCTAGTTAGATCAATTATGGAATATGGAGCTACTATCTGGAACCCATACCTCAAAGGGATATCGATAAATTAGAAAGAATACAAAATAGAGCCATAAGATTCATAAAAAAAACTACAGCAGTAGGAATCCAGGATCACTAACATCCATGAGGAAAAGCCTTGATATAGAAACACTAGAAGAGAGAAGAACAAGTTTGCGATTAATTCTAATGTACAAAGTGGTTGAGGGGTTGGTAACGGCACTACCACCTCATCTATTCATAAAAAACTAAAGAAAAACGTCAAATCAAGCCAAAACAGTACAAGGACCATCATACCACAAATATTGTACAAAAACATGTGTGTAATAACAACAAAGGATTAATAATTCCATCAAGTAGAACATTACAGACCGCCCTACAAGAACCTCAACGCCAATAAAATCTGGCGTTCTCTCTCACCGTTGTATAAAAGCCTACATAGGTTTCTTCAACGTACCGATACAGATACAGATACAGAAAAAGAATGGCATAATAGCAGTCAAACTGATCAAAACATTATAATCGGTGTCTATCAATTTTAGCAGGCTTTATTCAGTTGAGCATTCTCAGTGTATACAACAACAGTATTTTTAAGATGGATTTTACATTAAAGGTCAAGTCCGGAGATTTTTGTAAATGCAGAGTAGTATGTATTTAACTGTCTGCTGGAACCATATTATTAAAATCCTCGTAGTTGTTTTGTCGAAAACCACCTATCGTGACTAGGGCAGCGGTATCAAAGTACACCTGGGCGATCGATATTTTTTTCAGCAGCGAGAGTTATTGCCCGTAACTTGTTACGTCATCAGAGACAACTTTTGACTTCGGAAGCAGATAACGACCACGGAAGTTTACTTTATCAAGTTCGTTTTATTGTTTACAGTTTAATAGGCTGTATATAACTTATGGAGCAGTGCGCTGCATTAAACTGCACCGTTAAATAGGGGCAGGGGTTGAGCATGTTTCTCTTTCCAAAGGACCCCAAGTTCAGGAAGATATGGATTTCTAAGCTAAAGAGAGACAAATTCAGCCCCAGCAACTACACCAAATTATGCGAACGCCATTTTACCCAGGACCAATTCACACTTAACTATGATTTAGCGCATTCGATTGGTTTCCATACAAAATATAAAGTGTTGATTTCAGGAGCCATTCCCACAATTTTTGATTACACCGATGCAAGAAAAAGACACAGTTCGGATTTAGGCCTGGCCAGCATAAACCCATCATGCGACCCTCCACCACCCAAGAGAAAATCCGCAGCTGTAGAGAAAAGAAGTCGGATTGCTCATTTTAAGGCAAGAGATATTTAAATTAATAAATGAGTGGTATTTACAATTATCAGAGTTGTGTACATAATGATATATGAGTTACTTCTCTATCATCTATGTACAATGGACATGATGGAGTAATACATGTGAGATGTACAATTCCACATGATATTTGCATGTGTAATATATCACAAAAAAATAACATGAAATCGATGTGTATACATGTAAATGAAAAAGGGAGCAGAAACACTTAATAATCTGCATCAATGAATTATATAATATACTAGTATATATTATATGCCAGCTGTATTCCATATGTTGTAAATATTTTAAATCAGATTCCATTTTTAAACTTTATTAGGTTTTTTCCGCAGAAATTTACCTTGGGTTATAATATAGGTTAAGGATTGTAAAAATTCATGTGAAGACATTCTATTGTATCTTTGGCATATATTTCACGGTGAATTATCATGATTGTAATTAATTAACCAACGAATGAATTTAAATTAAATTCCACTTGATAGAAAATCATGTTGTGAGAGATGATAAAATATTGTAAATCCATAAAGTCTAATTGTTTTGTTTCATGCATTAGATCTTTCTCACAGTTTTACATTATTTAATTTTTTCACAGGTATTAGATTAAACCTTCGCTCTAAAGAATGCCTCCCATGATGCCTCTGCCTCAACAGAGAATGTTGCCAGTATAGGTGCTCAGCCTAAACTGGATACAAACACAGAAGTTAACAGCATCAGCAGCTCTAAGATGATTCAGACATCATATAATTTTGTTGTAAGTTTATTTTATTGGTCAACTTTAACTTCTATTTCAGCATTAGAGGGTATACTCACATCAGTGCCGGTTATTATATCAAGTGAGCATTAGCTCACAGACTTCTTTTTAATATTTTTAAACATCCCATTTTTCTAAATTGTATTATACATTAATGGTTAAGTGGGGTTACATATTTTTTTTAGTTCATTCATGTTCATGTTTTGCAGAAAAGACGTCATGTTCGGATTCAGACATCGTTGCAAACAGAGCCTCTACATATTCCATCTGTTTCCACACAGACTGAGGAATCTTGTATCAGTGATAGTCCAAATACCAGCTTTCTTTCCATTCAGGACGACCTAGACGCTGACCCTGACTGGAATCCTGTAAATGAGATTGATGAGGTTTCAGAGGATCGTAGAGATGGGGACATCCAAGAAGAAAATGCTGCCAAGGAAAGAAAATTCATTGTATTTGAATCTTGTCTTGATGAACTGTTGACTGTGTGCAGTGAATGTGGGTTGCCTTGTTCCTTGGAAAAGACTGTAAGTGGAAGTTTGTTAAGAGTAAAGAGCTTGTGTGATAATTGTGGATCTTTGAAGAAGTGGAACAGTCAGCCATCATCCAAATCAATGCCTCTTGGTAATCTGATCATGGCAGCAGCAATACTGTTTTTAGGAAGCAGTGCTCATAAATTTGTAACTCTTTGTCAACATGCTTCTCTACAGATGTTCAGTGCCACCACTTACAATACCATACAGATGTTGTATTTAATCCCAACAGTGGAGAATACATGGCAACTAAACCATCTTCAATTTTTCGATGCGATGCGAGAGAGTGGACAGCCCCTGCGACTTGGAGGTGACGGACGATGCTGTTCACCAGGTCACACTGCCAAGCATTTGTCTTATACTTTAATGGATTTGAAGACCAATAAGATAGTGGACACGCAATTAGTACAAGTATGTTTAAAGATTCTGTTTAAAATATTAAAAGTTTTAAATATTACATGTAGTAAAAAAAAAACAAAATATCATGACGCTTTTTATTTACTATTGAAAATGTTTTCCCTCTTAATATTTATATGTAATTTACATTTTCTTATGTTATTGTCCTTCTACTTTGTTTTTAGAAAAATGAAGTGAAGAATTCTTATGCTATGGAATTGGAAGGACTGAAGAGATGTTTGGCTAAGATGGAAGAAGAGAAGATTCCAGTTTCCCACTTAGTTACTGACAGGCATTCCCAGATTAAGAAATTCATGAGGGAAGACCATCCAGAGATCACCCATTGGTTTGACTGTTGGCATATAGCTAAAGGTATTGAAAGGGTTTTACTACTTAATGATTCATTTACCGGTATATTGACTGGCGCAGACACATATGTTTAAACTTGTTCTTTTATTTCACAGAAGCATTTTGATAATAAAATGCACCAGTAACAAAAAGATTGTTTCATTTACAGGAATAAACAAAAAGCTAGAGGCAGTTGGCAAGAAGAAGTGTGAATTAGTTGGTTTGTGGGCTAGATCTATTAGCAACCACACTTACTGGTGCGCAATGAGCAGCAATGGTGATGGTGAAGTAGCCCTTCAGAAATGGACATCAATCTTAAATCATGTCACCAATGTGCATTAACCCTTTCTCTACCGGCACATTTTCAGCGTTTTTGCAAACCTTTTGACATATCCTTATAAATCAATTTATAACTTTTTTATTCAAAGAGTAATCTAGGCATAATGTACACCATTTTGTAGGGAATTTTCTGGAGATGATATTTCATAACTATGCAGGTACCTCACGACTGACCTTGCTAGTGGAAATTGAGGTCAAAGGTCAAATTAGTGCAGAATTTTATTGCATTTTTTGACACATTTTAATTTTCAAGTTAAAAATTAACAGTGATACACATTGAAATAGAAAATTCAGAACAAACCCACAAAAGGGCATTATCCTGTACTACATTAATCACATAAACTTTTTTTTTCAATTTTGCAAATAATGACTTTAAAGAGGTTGCTAAGCAACGGAGTATTTTTCAATTTTCAGGCAGTATTTCTTGTTTTTTGCTCATCCCACACACATTTATGCATTCCATTACATTGTAAAGTCAAATGTGGGGTAATGATACTGTAAAATAATATACATCAGATAATTGTCTTAAAGTTTGACCTCATCGGATTCACTTTTTTTGGAGGTCAAAGGTCAAATAAGTGCATAATTCTAGAAATTTTTCCCAAAACTTTTCATCTTTCTTGCTAAAATTTGTAACAATGGATGCTAAAGAAGAAAATTCTGAATTTACTCTTTAGAAGGCATCATACTGTATTGCAATATCCACATATTATTTTTGTTCAAATTTGTGTTAAATGACCTTTAAATGGTTGCTAAGCAACAACAATATTCAATTTTTTGGCTTTATAGGTTTCTTACTTCTTATTCTAGACAGTTTTCCATGGTATCGTTTGTAAGATATAAGGTCAAAAATAATGTATAAAACACCCAACAAATAATTGTCTTAAGTATTGACCCTGAAATTTCTGTTCTTTGGGGGTCAAGGTCATATCAGTACAGAAATCTGCCTTAAATTGTAAGTATATATCAAATTTGAAATGCTGCAATTATTATGGACATATTTTCCAATAACTGACACATAAAATTGTAAACAACAAAATCAACAGAGATATCACAAAAGTGAGTAGTTTTGTTTTACTTTGTTTTTTCTCTTTTTTTCAAATCTTGGTTGTCATTCAAAAAATATATCTCTGACTTAAGTAAACTGGAACAAAATTTGTAAGATGTGTTCTCAAGTATTTCAATCTTAGTGACAAATACTATTAAGATCATATTAAGGTAAAAATGTATTGCAACCAGTATCATTTTTTAATTACACAAAAGATAACTTATTTTGTCATTTTCAAAAACTTAGTCAAACACATTCTTTGTCATCTAGAATACATTGTGTAAGAAAACATTTATAATTTTTCTTTTCTTACAAGAATTATTTTACACTTTCAAGTCTTTACTGGGTCACTTGTTAAAACAACTTTTGTCATTTTATAAGCATATGAAAAAACAGCAAACATGGACAAGCTCAGAACTTCAGCTACAATCTTTCACTCATCCAGTTTATGTGGCATACAATGACTGAATTTCAGTATCCAAGGATTTCTTTAGTATTTGCTACTCTTCTCACAAACCCTTGACTTATGCTGTCAAAAGTCAGAATTCCTTATATCACATGTCATGATCTTGAAAAACCACTTGCATCATTGATAGAAATAAAGAGCATTCCTAAAAGTGAAGTATCCGGCAAAGAATAATTAACAAGCAGATAGGCTTATTTGCTAGTAAGTTTGCAGGTTTTTATCTCTAACTTTAGATTCCAGATTACATTATGTGCACATCATCTTCATGTTGAATGAACTCTCTGCCATCTCTCTGAAAGACCGAGGGAACTCCTTTGATTTGACCGAGGCATGATCAGTTTCTAAATGTATTCTGTCCCGACTCCTGTAACAAATTTAAAAAAAAAGTTTTGAAAAAGCTTTTCTAATGTAGTTTTAATCAGATAATTCAGTTTATACAGAAATCTACAATTGGCACATTGATATAACTTTCCTTTTATAATATTGTTAAAAAGTCTTTATAAAGCATATCATATATATTATATTATATATGTCATATTTTGTCATACTTGTAGTTAAATGGTTTGGGGAAGTCAATGTATTATGACTGAAATATTGCAAGCCTTATACTAAACAATCAAGGTTAATCAATTATAAATTTTAAAAAATAGCATAATTAACCATTATTTTATCAAATTCATGAAGTATCCTTTTTTAGTTTCTGTTGTAAGGGTTGTTAAGAGAAAGAGCATGTTGGACTGAAAACTGTTACTTCAGAGAAAAATCCCTGGGACAAGGTGTTTATATATATGGGTTTGTTTGTATGTTATTAAATGTCTCTCTCAAGAATTTCTCTCTCAGATGGAGACGCCACCACTTGTCGGTGGACAGATGCAAATTTTGTTTTATACTCGGCACTTACAGCTATTGAGCTGTGAGGGATCTTTTTCATGCCAGCACCTACTGCGACAAGGGACCTTAATTGGGTTATATAAGTATAATATAAGATAAGATATTTTTATAGTGTCAGAAGAACAGGTCTCCATGACTCATAGTAAGATTCGAACATGCGATGTAAGGATCAACTCCTTACTTCGTGACTATAGGGCAGAGGCTCTAACCACTGCGCCAGTCCGGCTACTCATGTACCTGGGAGTGTTGACTAATAGCCGTCCAGTGGCAATGAGGAATTTTGACTGCAATAAAATTGACTTACTAATAACTAAGCACCTATGTCCTCCACATCATGGTCTTTTCTGTGCATGGTGGCCATTAGCAAGTGGGTCTTCATAGATGAAAGTTCTGAAGCCTAAATGGTACCAGCACACTACACGTGCTAAAATAAATTATGTGTTTGTGTTAATTATGTCATGTTTCATTTTTCTTTGAATGTACTTAGAGGTGGTCAAGAAAACTTACCCACTTCAAAAACAACACAAAAATAAGTCAAACTTATTCGAATCCATCATCGCAAAACACGGTTTGGATGTTCAGGCCCACAATACAAAAATTGATTTGTTTGATGTACTCTGACAGGTCCGGCACAAAGTCTTGATTAAGCTATATAGCTTGATTTAGCTATATAGCTTTATTAAGCTATTCGGAATAGCTTAATTAAGCTATTTTATCACAATATTATTAAACTTTGAACTCTTCTGAATACAATGCATGTAAAAATCACTCACCAAATTTCAAATTTTTTAAAGTTTGGGGGCTATTAATGAGTGACCACACAATTATTTCTTGAATGAAATTATAAAGGAGGTCAGCTATGGCCAACAGGATAACCGATTGGTAACTGTTTCACACAATGAGAAGCAATCATACTTATCCACGCCAATTATTTTTTCAGCACTGTAAACTTTTATTTTTCTTTTTAAATTTACTAAAATTGTTTCATTTTAAAGCAAAGATGTATAATTTCTATAGGATGCTTTTTGACTGAAAGTTTTTATAACAATAAACTTGTGTAGCTAACAAACATGTTAAATGTGTACTGCTAAGAAATCTGTGATTTCATGACAGTTATCAACTTTTCAGCAGTGTAAACCACACGAAAATTAACCACCTACCTCCCATCTTGAAAATGTGGATCGGAGGGGAGGGAGTACATCGAACAAAAATATTTTATTGATCAGTCAACACAGTATTCAGATTCCATATTGAGAAAACAGTGACATCGTATTGTAAACAATTTTGTCATCGGAAAAAAGAGTTTTTGTGATCGTTGAAAGAACCGAAAAGTATCATTTTTGGGTTACCGACGATGTCAAACCAGCGAACGGCTTCATTTACATGTACATGTGTAGCCAGGGTCCAGTCTACTACTATAGTATATATAGGTCCTTGGTAGTCTATAATGTCTTTTCATTTCAGTCAATGTACTCTACAATACTTTTAAACTTTTCAATCAATACTTACTCACATCTAATGCCAAAGAAAAGACCCGTCATATCTGATGAATTGACGTGTTCTCCATCGTAAAATAATCAGGAAAATCCATGGTGTTGTTGTTTACTGCTACAGCGGAAACACGTGTTAATCTCGAATAAAATCAACTCATACCGTAATGAGTCGTGTAAATGCGAGATTTTGTATTAAATCATTGTGTTTCAAAGTTTTTTTAATTTCATGTCAGTATATGTTTAATTGTATTTTATATTAAGAATATATTTTAAAGCAAACAGCAATAAATCTTATTTTTTTGACGTAGACCTTTAGGAATCAAACATTTTTTTTTTATCAACACTGAATAAACTTATTGCACATTGCATAAATAAACAAAAATACATATGTACTATATTTCTCTAAAGGTGTAAAGATAATTACTGTTATTTTAAACCATTTTTTTAAAATAATGCATCTATTTAAATTTAATTAAATATAATAGTACACGTACTAAACATGTTGTTCCGAATGAGGCGCAACGAAAACGACCTTGACGTTAAATATTGACTACATTCAATTTTCTACAAAAATTACGCGGAGGTTCAAAATTCAAACTATGGTAATTCAGAAAATACCGAAAATAAAGAGACCAGTGAAGGCTTGTTGAAATGGAAATTTTCTCTACTTTTACCAGCTGTATTTTGTTTTCCCTATTTCAACACAGAAATAAAGGTAAAACTGCGTTTAATTTAAATATTACGAATAAAACCCAGAAAAATCACATGCGTGGAAGAAAATTCTTGTTTTAACAAAATATTTAAAAGTAAAAGCAATAATTTTTACATATTTTAAAAGCAGAGAAAATATCCTTTTTAAATATATTAGTTTTATTTAAATGATTTAATCAGGAAAAAATATACCTATCGTCAGGATATTCGTCCTTGCTTTGGAAAATTGCGTCATTTTCAAAAAGTCATGAATGTCTTCAAAACGTAAAATCTATTCATTACCGATTAATAAGGCTCAAAATTTTTACAGGGTCTGAAAGTAGAGATAATTTCCTAAAAGATGATATATAATTTATATACCTTAATGCTATTATTAAAAATATACAGAGGTCCTGTTATCGCGATGTCGTGTTTTAACGCGCTATCGGTCATATTGACCGATGCGGTAGAGAAGGGGTTAAGGGTTATAGACCTTTATTTCCACGGTGTGAGCATGGCACTATGGAAGAACGAGCTTGGATCAGACAAGGTTTAAGAAATAAACATATATCTGTTTTATTATAACAGTGTATAAGTTTTTATAACACATATTTTTACACAATTTAAATATCAGTTAAGAGTGCATGGAAAAGAATGGTTGCCTCCTACGTAAAACCTAGGCCACACCAATTCAATTTCTTGTTCGCGGAACATCTGATGAAAAAAGTAGGAATGGCCAATGGATTACATAATAATTTTAATACCTTTTTGTTGGCAAATTTTACACGGTACATATAATAAAAATCAAGTGGACAATTATATTTGTTCTAATTTTTTGTGATTTGTAGAGAAAGCAGATTTGAAAAACAAAGAAAGAGCAGAAATAAAACAGAAATTCTTAGTGTGGGGAATTCAAAATATTACATTAGAGGTTGGGTCTGACAGGCAATAAATTATTTTGTTGTGGCCTAGCTTATATGCATATACTATTTGCTCATTCAAAAGTTTTTGAATATTGTTTTGTATACTCCTATTGAAAACATTTAAAACAGAACTCTGTAAAATATGGTGTAGATTAGATGTGTCTCCTATATATTGAAATGACTCGTTTCTTTTAATGAGTGGTATAAGTATTCTGCCTTCATATTTAGGTTCTAAGGCATATATGAAGAACTTGAAAAGATCATCAAAGGCAGACTGCTATTAACAGACATAAAGAAAATTTCCCCCGCTGAGCAGACATCTCGGCTAGAGGCATTCCATAAGGTGTTATGTCACCACTTTGCCCCCAAGCCAGTGCACTTCTTCCATGCACAGAAGGATGCAAGGTAGAATTTTGTCTGTATCCACATTTATTTTTCATAAACCCACTGCTTATCACGAAGTTTTACTGTAGATTTCACACTTATGAATGATCCAACTTTCAGGATCACTGCACTGAATCCATATCACCCCTTTTTGAAACTAGTGTTATAGTACTACACAGTATACATGACTTTCTTGTACATATCAAAGTTCCTTGAAAAGTGCTCCCTATATTAGATGAAATTGTAGGATATAATCCCAGAGCTTTCTTTTATAATATATAAATTAATAATTTATAAGGGTATAACAAAATGTATTTATATATCCATGTATAAAAGTTGTATTATTTATGAGTATTGCAACATTTTCTTCTAACTTTTTACATGTATTTACAAGATTTTGATATCAATTCTCTGTAAAACAATATCAATAATGCTTGGCCACGCTACATTTTCAATTTCTATGAAACTTTTTGTGTGTACTCACATTGTCACATCATTAATGGTTTTATATTTTTTTATTTCAAAAAATGTCTCGTTGCCATGGTAACGGCACCTATTGTTTCACCTGTAAATTCTTCCTAAAATTTGACCAAAAAACGTGATTTTGTATGTTTTACTGAATAAAAATGAGCTTAAAAGAAACGAGAGAATGGGAAAATCTACTTTTGTTTCAAAAACTACCATTATTCCTCTCTAGTATAACAACATAATTTTTTTAAAACTGTAATTCTACATAATGGCTTAACAACGCTTAGCTTTGGGGATTTTGGCATTTTGCCAAATTGAGAAAATTACCATTTTAGACCCTTTTTCAAAGTGAATTTTTAATACTTTGCACACTGATTTGAAATTCAGGAAACAGTGCATTGTATAGATGGTACATAAGTTAGTTTAAACACATTAAAATATTTATGGGACACTTAAATATTTTTTGTTAAAAAGCTGATGAAAAATCACCCAAAATCTGCAAAATTTCCGTATTTCAAGGAACATATGCACATTTCATTAAGTTCATATAGAAAAGAAATGTTCCTTTCTACCTGTTTTGATGTCATTTACAGTAAAATTAGTCCATATCTAGGAGAAAAGTCATGTAAAAATATTCACATTGCATTTCCAAGAGCATTAATACCTGTAAATCTGTTCTTAGATAGGAGAACTGTGAACACCTGCACAAAATGCCCCCCCCCCTTCCGTAAAATTGACAATTTTGAAGTACATGTAGACTAACCAGGGCATGTTTCAAGTTTCCTGAAACTATCCCCTTAGATTGAAACTAATATGAAATAAAATTTTCCCTATCCATTCTCTATTACTATGGAAACAGGCATGCAAGATTTGTTACCATGGAGACAGGAATACCAGATTTTAAACCAAAATGGCTGCGTTTAACGTAACAATATTCCCACAACTACACTTATTTATCTTTTATAAAACCTGTGTTATGAGTTAAATGTGAATGTGAACTAAATTTTTTGGCATCTTAAATTTGCATCATTATGTTGTTGCAAAAATATAATGCATTTTGTAATGCTATGTCAAATAATTGCAAAACCTTGTGGCTTTTACTTTTTCAAGATTTGGTCAAACTTGAAAAATTCTGAAATGAAACTAAAACAAGCAGGACATTCATTATATTTTACTCATTTCAACTTGTTACTTTGTAGTTACTTTGAAGACAGTTGGTACAAGTATGTTGAAGTAGGTTGGAATTCAGCTTTCACTTGCCTGGTTTCAAACCTAAAAACCTAAAATATGGCACCCTTCTCAACCTGCAATGGTAAATAATTCCTGCACTTTCCACTATACACTGGTTTCAAGCTAATTAAATGTGTATGTAATCCTTTAGAATGTTGTTTTTTTTTATTCTATTATAATAATTCTTCTGTTACTGGACAGGTATTAAATTTTGTTTAAAAAAACAAAGAAATAAGCAAGGTTTATATTTAGATATAAAACTGAAATATTTTTAAACAATTTAAGGACAGATGATACAAACAAACTTTTGTCAAAGAATTTAAAAATAACAACTGGGGTCATGTTTAAATCAGTAAAATTAATAACTCTCTTCAAGTACTTTTTAATTTTTAATTCATATTTGCATAAAAATGGAATTTGAAGTGAAAAATATTTGTATAGATTAATAAGGATAGTTTCAAGTGGGCAGACTTTTGAACATCACAGAAGGTTTACAATTTCTTAATATTCTAGAAATTAATCTTATTTTACTTTTTGATTTCAAGCTCATTAAATGTGTATGTAATCCTTTAGAATGTTGTTTTTTTTTTATTCTATTATAATAATTCTTCTGTTACTGGACAGGTATTAAATTTTGTTTAAAAAAACAAAGAAATAAGCAAGGTTTATATTTAGATATAAAACTGAAATATTTTTAAACAATTTAAGGACAGATGATACAAACAAACTTTTGTCAAAGAATTTAAAAATAACAACTGGGGTCATGTTTAAATCAGTAAAATTAATAACTCTCTTCAAGTACTTTTTAATTTTTAATTCATATTTGCATAAAAATGGAATTTGAAGTGAAAAATATTTGTATAGATTAATAAGGATAGTTTCAAGTGGGCAGACTTTTGAACATCACAGAAGGTTTACAATTTCTTAATATTCTAGAAATTTATTAATAGCATCATTAATTTGCAATTAAATTATGACAAAAAATATATACCAATCCAGGCATCCATTTTTTGTTTGTATCATCTGTCCTTAATTTACTTTCATATTTTAAGAATGGTTACCTTTGAAAGAACAAAATCTAGGCCCTCCATTTTCTTGCAGAATGCACTTAACTTCAGTCATGGCCTATTTGGTCCTGTTTTGGTTTACTGGTCTTACTTTTTCTTTATTCATCTTATATGGTAAATCCTTTGATGAAAAAATGATGAAAATAATTATTTTCCTGGGAACATGATCAAAAGGAAAATTCATTTCATTCATACACAGACATGTTCATGTGTGTGATCATCTTACCAGTAGTGAACATTTGCCTGAGTATCAAATAATTTGTTTAGAATATTATAAAACATGGTCAGTGTGTATAAAACGAATATCATTGTAAATCAGACGTGAATATTCTACATGTACATGTATATACTGTAGACGTACTTTTTTTCCGGGGTCATAATCCCGCGGATTCTCAAGTTTTGTTTAATCCACGGGTAGAAAATAACGTGGATTTCTTAGACTGTCACTATTCTATGCCTTACATTTAAATTAAGTACGCTTGGACAAATTTCCGCGGAAAATTTGTGACCGCGTACATAGCGTAAAATAATACCACGCGGAAAAAAGTACTTCTACAGTAGTTTTATTATACCCTCTGCTTGAAAAGTGGTAGGGTATACTGTAATCGGTATGTCCGTCTAGCTGAACGTCCATCTGTCTGTACATCCGTCTGTCTGTTACGCTTTAGGGAACCCATCTCTTTTTATCCCCAACTCCTCTTATACCACTGCAATGAGTGAAATTTAATGAACCTTTCACAGAATCTTTATTACACATTGCCATTGTGACCTCTTATTTTACTTTTTGATTCGACACATATTTTGGGTTTCCCGGCCACAGTAAAACATGGATTTGTCATCAGTTATAACCATATGGGAGGCAGGGGTATCATTTAGTGAGCAATGAGCTCATTGCTCACAGTACCTCTAGTTAAATTTTGTTTTAACACTAATACATATGTACAAGTGTACATACATGTACATATTTTTTATTGTTTGCTATTTGAAAAGATTATTATTATTCACACAAAATTGAACTATGGATTATACAGTACCGTTACTTCACAGGCGAATAAAAGAGTCCATATAAACAAAAATAACTCAATATTTCCAGTGCATTCTTAACCTAGATCTATTCTGTCAATACATATAGTACAGTTTTGGATTTATATAATAAATTTTAAGTTTAAAAGATAGAAGCTATTAAATAAAACAATGACATCAAAACAAACATGTTGTTTTCCTATTTTCTGCTTATGAACATAACATGACCATATTTTGCTGATATATAGAATACTATTTAGAAACAACTCAGCTACTTTATGCTTGTGCTCACACATTATAAACGTTCGGTGCACTTTTTTTATAGAAACAAACTTGCTCTAGTTAAATATTTTAACAACACAATTCTGTAATTCGTAAAATATGTGCCTAATGCCAATAAAGAATTGAAATAATAGGATAAACAATGAATGAAAACTGAGAGAAGTGGAAATTTATATTATAAAGATAAATAATGTCACTTAAAAGTCTCTCTCAGCACATCATAAAAAGTAAACCTACTGATTGGCACAGATTTTATACAATCTCTATATAGGTATGCTTCGAATTCATTTATATTGATAAAAATAATTAATTCATTGGTCAGAAAGTCAAACTGTCAAAAGGTACCATATAGTTCGCTTGATTTGATAAGGACCACTGACCACTTCCGGTAAAACAACTGTGTATTGTAAGGCAAATATGCATTTGTTAATCTTTATATTTTTGTAATGCTCAGTATATACATGAATTTACCTTCTGTCTTCATTGTTTAAGATGTCTAGACTTCTTTTCTCCTTCCAGACTGTAAAACTTTGATGAGATCTTTCGCCAGAAAATGTTTACTAAATACTGTAGTAAAATTATACCATTTTACTATGTGAATATAATATATCGCCTACCTTACAATAAAAGGTGACGATGAACACCCGAGTTTACATTATGGGTAAACACAGGTACATATGCAATACAACAAACAGGTAACACAGGTGAAGGGTTTGACTGGTAATTCTCGACTGAGGTAGGAAACGTGCCGGCACGGGTGGATGGCTATGAGGTCAGGGTGAAAGGTCATAGTGGACTTATTTACATATGCAATTTCACTACATTCCTCCCCGTTTTATTTAATAAGCTAGGGGGCAAATACTGTAATTTATTTAGAGGAATGTAAACCAGAAATATATAATTCTTATTTAATAAGACATGGAAAACGTATGAACTAATTCATGTATCCCCATGAACTTGGCCGGAATTACTTCTAGCGCCTTAGTTCCGCAGGATGAACATGTAAATGTGTGGCAAGATCGAATATGGTTCAATGATTTGCGAATTAAATCCGCATGCATCTTCCACACTGGATCAAATGATCATATTAATTTAGCCATACATATTCCATGTTGTTTGTTATATACATATTTCCTATATTTTAACACTTAAAATTCATAGTCAAAAGGAATCTACCTATGACCTAACACTGACCTATTTCCATGAGAGTCCTGTAACTGAATGGTTTCATGAAAAATGGTTTTAGTCGAGTGAGGTTCAGTTGTACCAGTATAACTTAATCATGTATACAACTGATTTACCTAATAATATTGTGCCGGAGTGCAGCCTATGTTAGAACTTTACGACAGATAAATTAACTAAACTGTTGCGATGTATTCTAATAATTAACTTAATATATATTACGATTATCTTCTCATGTATGTCGTCACCTTAAATATAACAATGCCTAATACTAGTACTATATAACTTATACTAACTTAAGCCTAACCGAAACTAAGTATATTTTCTTATTACCTATCCTAAGAGCTAAACTAACTGAAGAATATTTGCTGACTATTGATAGAAGATCCTATGAAATATTATTGTTGAAAACATATTTACAAAAAACATTCTGCATCAGTACCGTCACTGTCTAAAATTAGTAAGCCAGGTATGATAATGAAAATGTTTAACATATAACTATATACAAAGCAATCCAGCCCAATACCGTCACTGAGAATGGTCAGCCGGGTATCTAACGGAAAGCATAAAGTTATTTACATGGAGCAATCCAGCCCAATACCGTCACTGAGAATGGTCAGCCGGGTATCTAACGGAAAGCAATTTGGCTATATACATGAGCGATCCGACATGATACACCATCACTGATATCAGCCAGGTATATCCAACGGAAAGCATAAGTTGCATGATCGCACCAGTCCTGATTGAAGTATTTCTGGGCATCCTTAGGACCTGGGTCAAGGACATGCAACAGGATAGATCATTGCAGAATTTTGACTTATATACTGCCTGAATATGCTTCACCCAGATTTGACTTAAATATAGAATACTAATTAAAGCCTAAGTAGTACTAAATAAAGTTGTAATAATTTAATCAACATTTAATCTGCTTTGATTGAGCAATAATAATACTAAGATATTCACTATGAGTACAACCTTTCCAAAATAGTAATGGCTATTCTTAAACTACCTAATTCATCTAACTTCTTACTAAAATCTCAAGTGCTATAGATATAAGTACACTAAATTATTAATAATGTAAGTGAGCTTTTAGTACTATAATCATGATGATACTGTGCCTATCAACACCACAAGCACATTGAGCATTGCTATGTAGTTTACATTGATACAGATTAACAATGGCTGTGACCAAAATATATAGGTCTTTAGCTATTACTAATGATATATTTACTGTATTAACATTGACATGTTAAACTATAAAGACTTTGAGTTGCAATAGACATTATGTACTTATAAATGTGAACAACAGTCAAGCAATACTCAAATACATTGACTTGGGTGCAAATAAGTTACTTTAAAGCTAATACTTAAATGTTATGCATCTGAACTCGAAGATTGTTGCAACTAGTAATTATATAAAACTTAACAACTACACTGCTGTTAAGACCTACAAACTACAATCTACACATTTCCCCTCCCTTTTATTTTTAAAAGAGAGGAGTAGTGATAATAGTTAGCTGTTCTTAATTATAAGTAGTAATACTATAGCTTATCTGATGTAGTTTGTGCATAGTTAGCTATACTAGTGAATTTAGACTATTGTAGACAAATCATTAGAGTACTATTATGGAGACAAGTCTACTTGTAGCACTTAACACTAATGACTAGTAGATAGTGCTGCAAGTATAATTAGCAATAATACTAGTAATTTCAGTAAGCTTAGTATAATTATCAACTTACTAAGTTACTAAATATCTAAACTGATTACATGTAATACATAATAACTAAATACTGTACTTGAGTAAGTCAACGACCAACTATGACCAGTTGAGGGTTAACTACCAGTTCTAGAGTAAATGTTAGTTACTTAAATTATAAATAAATTATATCCAAATAAGGTCAGACTGCAGTAAAAACTAATATTATTAAAACTGCAAACTGCTAACTATTAGGTACTAAATACTAAGTACTAGAACTATAAAGTGTTTTAAGTCAATAAGTAAACACTGGGTGAAAGCATTTCAGGTTTAATCAGCAAATGATCTATATAATCATGATGGGCCATGGCACAACCCAACATTTATTCTCTAGTGGCAGCCCAGATGGAATGCCCAGCCCAACGTCTACAAAGTGGAGTACACAAACAAGGTACTCTCTGTATGTGGGATTAGGGTCCTTGTCGGCAGCACTCAAAGTAAACCTGGTTGAGCCACCTGCACTGTCACTTTCAATGGTTTCAACTGTTAATGGTACAGACAGTATGGAATCAGCAATCAGCGCTTCACTAATCTCCTTTTCATCATGAACAGGTAGATCCAATAGTGAAGAGGCTGCTGTTTCCTCTTGTTCTGTAGCCAGCTCTTGGTAGGAGGATTCCTGTAAATTGCTGGACGCCTGAGCATTTACAACTGACTTGTTGCTATGCTCAGGCAAAGCATCACTCCTAGAAGGTTGTGTGTTGATAGTCAAGTCCAGTAGTTGTTGACATTCATATGTTTTTTCAGTATCCGGAGTTGTTTAGCAACTAGCAGTTGAATGATCACTATTCTGTTGCCGTAACTCAACAGATCTGTCTTCTGTTTCATCTTTGTCATCTATGTCTGGTGACTTTGAAATTCCAGGAACATGGAGACCATCCTGTGACACCATGGTGTTCCACTGTATACCAGCAGGTGATATATCACCACTCGGTATTAGTGGAAACCCTGGTGGGCTCTTGCAGGTAACTGTGGGCATCTGCTGCTGCTGGTTCACTGCTGCAGTAAATGTTGGCTGCTGCTGATAATACGCTGCTGTAGGCAGGACAGATTCACAGCTGCTGGTGTCTCCAGGTTTAAATGGTGAAGAACCATTTGATAATTCCTGGCCATGAATTAACCGTGAACTAGCTCTGTGAAACTACACAACAGAAATATACAATATCAAAAACACAATATATCTCTACTTTCCCCCAAAATATTATTTTAGGGAACTTAGAGAAAAAAAAAATGATAACTCTAAATCCTAGTATAAGACGAGTCGAGAAGAAAACGGCGCTCCTCGAAAATTGTCAACACGAGTGACAATAACTTTTCAATAGAAAAAAAAAACTATTTACCTCGTGCAAAAATATGAAATAGATAAACAATTTAGAATAAAGTTCAATCGTTGTTGCACAAGTGACCAAAATTCAATGAGTCGAGAGAGAAAAAACGTAATTTGCACAAGACAATGAAAATGTTCAAAATTTTCGTACTAACGTTTACAAAACGCCTGTACGAAAATATAATGCTAAATACTAATGAAAAATGAAACTACAAAAATAATTGGAGCGTGATATCACCACGTGTTCAGATGCGACTCACGAGTGAAAAAATAACATGGCAAATTAGTCAAATTGTTCGAACTTTGCAAATAACGTTAATTATAACGCCTGTAAGCAACAGTTTCCTAAAATTCCAAAATGACTAAATGCAAAATATTTCACCTGTGTTTCTATTCACGGGTGAAAACTCACACGTGAATTGTTGCAAATAAAATACATATAAAATCAATATGCCCCGCTCCGAATTACCGGCGACGCCAATGTAGTAAAATTATACCATTTTACTATGTGAATATAATATATCGCCTACCTTACAATAAAAGGTGACGATGAACACCCGAGTTTACATTATGGGTAAACACAGGTACATATGCAATACAACAAACAGGTAACACAGGTGAAGGGTTTGACTGGTAATTCTCGACTGAGGTAGGAAACGTGCCGGCACGGGTGGATGGCTATGAGGTCAGGGTGAAAGGTCATAGTGGACTTATTTACATATGCAATTTCACTACAATACACATTGTACCTCCAAACGTTAGAGAGTAGTTCAAGGGAAGTAATTAGGAAGCAAAAAATGCTTCAAAATGTAGAAAAAAAGTAATCTTTACCTTTGAATTCCTTTTACATCTTTGAGTCTCCCACCAATATTTTACATATTTTGATATAATCAAATATCAGTCTTTCATAATTAATTATTACTAAATTTGTAATCAGTGTGCCTTTTTTATTTTACGCCTCCAAAAACTCCACTAAACCAATCACATATCTGATATGTTATAATATGTAAAATGGCGATTTACTATTGAGAGATTAAATTAAAACTACAGATATAATTACTTTAATCTGTAGAATTAAATTTAAATAATGAAAACATATTAAGTTATCCCTTTTCATTTCTGAACACAGTTTTTCTTGATAAGTACACGTTTTTCAAAATTAACGAAATTGAGAATTTTGCACCCCGTTTCTATGGCAACCAAGGGTCTATTTCATAAACCCACTTTAGATTTTACAATTAATGACATAGCTGTTTAAAATTATTATAAAAAAAATCAAAATGTTTTTCTATGCGTGGCCAACCAATTTTGATAATTACAGAGAATTGATATTAAAGTAATATACGCCGTATGGGTGCCGATTTGTATGTGAAACAAAATGATTAAATGATTTGAAACACATAAAGTGTAATGAAAAAATAATATTTCCACAAAATTTAACTATAAAACTCGTTGTAATAACAGAACAATAAAGCAATATCTGCAATCAAGAATTCGGTCTTTTCATGAATATTGATAAAGGAAGTGCGTAAACAGTATGTCTAAATATAGACAGTCACGTATGTCCACTGGAAATTATAGACAACAAGGCACGTTGCATTTTGACAACGATTATTAATAAAAGGTTAATATGCGTCATAACAGAGTATAGATGGTTGATACTGATTACATTTAAAGCTAAGTTATATTAATAGTAACACGCCATCCATGTCAAAAGTGAGTTGCATCTCAAAGGGCTTACCTCGTTTTCTTGACGCCGTGTTTGTTTATCAATCTAAAAGTAGCGACGGCGTCACGTGGTGGATTTACTTAAAAATAGACATTATTCTCCTTGCAGGATAATAAATAATTATAATTTGATAACTTTATAACGAATTTAATTTAAATGGTGTAATTTACAGCATTTTCGTAACTTTTATTGGTAAACAAAATATATAAATTTCCAGCCGTATTTTAATATGGCGCACGTTATAGCGTATATTACTTTAACAATTTACTAGATTGTGAAATTTTTCAATTTAGAGTTAAAATTGCAGCTATGAATTTCAATGAAAATGCTAACAGAGATCAAGCAGTCAACCAAGATGGAGAGTTAATATACAGTGTGTCACTGGCGAAGAACAGAGAGGGCACTGGAGTGGCAAAAGAAGTCAAAGTGAAGCAAACATTTGGTATGTTTAATTACAATCCTTCTGTCTCTACATGCAAGTTCACATTCAGAATGAAAAGAAAAAGAGTTATGTATATGGGAAACATATTTATGCATTGTAGATTATGTTGACCAGCTCTTTGAGGAATTGCTTTTCCGTAGAGAGGCACACAGTTCCTTTGCTGATGCAAGAAGGGCTATTGCTTTGGAAGACAGAGAAAGACCTTCACCAGTTGCACACTCCGGCCCAAGAATAAATAAGGAACATGTTGTTGAAGCTCATCGTTCGAGATTCAATTAATTAATAAAGTCTTATTTTAAAATGTACAAATTCACAAAGTTTATTTTTGATTATTACCAAGGCCTTAAATAAAATATTGTTTGTTTGCAGTTGCCTACTAACCCATGGAAAATGCACCCGACCCAAACTTTTTTTAGTCATTTCGTAACATTATTTTTATTTTCAAATTTTTCAGGATATTGAAGCTGTTTCATGTTCAATTTTTTCCGTTATCAATCAGTAGTTTATACCAAGAGTGGAGCGTATTGATGTATAGAAGCCCTATGAAGAACTCTAATTTATGTTCTCTAACAAAAGTCAGTAAATAATTTTTTTTTTCAGAGAAAAAAAAGAATACCTACCTACCTAGTCTAAAAATTATAGGTCGGCAACTACAAACAAAAATATTTTTAAGTTTGGCCCAATCCAAATGGTCAGTTATTCAAACTGGGTATTTAAATCCACAATATTGCTGTGAGTGAAAGGTGGACCTTATTTTGGTCACTACACATGAGGGCAGAATTCTCCTTGTTTTTTTTTACCAAGTCTCTTGTATATCCATCTTACAAACCTTCTGTATGCAATATATCGGTATACCCTGAGTAAAAACAAGATAATATAGTTCCACAGAACAAAGTCTTGATGAATATTAAAAATTAATTTAATTTCATAATTTTAGAAAAGGTATGTTGGCAGTGAGGATGAGTGTTTTTGAAAATGGTTTAACTTAAAAATGCATGGATGTCTTATTTAAATATGGGACTTTAAAACAGTTGTACACACTTACTCATGTTACTCATTTGCTATATATCCTTCATGCTTAGTTATGCATTGCAGGGATTCTTCCTCTATCTTTGCATCAACAATATTGGTGCGTTGACAACATTTGTTTTCAGCATTAGTGGGCATCGTGACACAATTTGAACAAAGACACCTGTTGATGAGAGATACCTAACTTTCTAAAATTCTAATGTTTAATATGTTAATATCTTAATAAAAAGTCCTAATTATACTTTCAAGGTTTTCTGCTATTCTCTCTCTCTCTCTCTCTCTCTCTCTCTCTCACATAATTATATTATATATACAGACAATTATCTTCAACCTGTCCATTGTAGGAACACATTTATTTAATCAATATTATCTAGCACAAGCATAATTTTCCCAATATATATAAATAGACCTAAGTTAGATCCGTCTTTGGTCCTGGCTTATATTAATTTTAAATGGTAAATCTCATGCATCTACATGAAATTAAAAATTCTTAACATTTTTTTTTAAATATCTCACAAACTATTGACACTGACAGTTATTTAAGCTGAACCACAGGTACATGTACTTGGGTCTTGGTTTATAAATATCATTTATACATTTTTTTTTACATATCAATAAGGTACATGTATACATATTTTTTATAAATCAAGACCCAAGCATACCTGTAAGCTGAACTACTTTCGCTTTTTAAGTGAACGTCACCGAGTTCGTGCACGAACTTTTTGTCCCGAGACACAGATCATTTACATGCTTACATTTTTTACGTATTTCTATGTAAAATCATAATTATGAATCTGGTATTTTTCCTATGTTTTATCTAAATCATTTACCAATTCTCTGTGGATTGGCCCTGTAACGAATTCCCCGATTGACCTGAGCCATTATCATGATTATCGCTGTCCTCTGATTCCGACTCGGAATTGGACGATACCCTAAGTTTGGCAACTGGCTCAAACATACACGGACAGATTTTCAAAGGTCTATCTCGGGTATTTCACCGTCACTATCGTCGGTATCGCCAAAGCTCGCCATTTCAATGACCTATCTAGCAGTTAAAATCTACGTCAATATGCTGTGTTATTCAACTGATTGTCTCTGATGACGTAATATCAAGGGGAGATTACTCTGTCACTCGTGTCTAAAAATAACGATATTTGAACAGGTATTTTGGGTCTACACCTGATTTGAAAAAAAAAAAACTAACACAATCATAACCTTTCAATGGTTGTTTTTAATGAATGGACAACATGATTTTTAAATCTATTTTTTCCGTACTTGACCTTTAAAGTGCATGAATTTTGTTTAAAACACAAAGAGGGGGGGGGGGGGGGGGCTCAGAAGCAAAGTTATAACAGTTACACCTTTGATGATTAACAGAGAAACATCAAATATTATGTCACAAGGGTAATTGGCCATAAATCAGGCTTTACATGTATGTCATCATCATGCAGTAGAAGCTTATTTCCTATTTGGCTGAAATGATGCCATCCACAGTAAACAACACAATCAACTAACAGGACAAGCCAATGCTTTATTTCAAACTAAAAATCCATTCTTGAAATTAAATTCAGTGCTTCTCGAATGTGTAATAACTAATTGCCACTTGATTCCTTTTGGCAATCGCATAAATTTCATAAAATGTATTGCTCAGTTGCTCTTGATGAGCTATATGCTATTTATTTTTCTTTGTTTAATTAGTCATACAATAAATTTAACAGTATAAGCTGACTCAAGGGGATTCACTTTAGCATTTTAGGGATATTTTATTCTTGTTCACGCATTTTTCACTTCTAAGGCTATAACCATTAGAAATAAAGGAATTGATAATTTTATTTATCTGGGGTTTGGGTAAATTAGGGATTTAGATTTGTAAGTTAAGGAAAATGATTAATTATTGCTCAATTCATGATAAAAAAATCTGCTGTATTCTATAACCAGTTGCTTAAATTAGTAATTCTCTTCTTTTAGCTATGGTAAGTATGTACCCGGTAGGTGTTCTGTCTGACACAGAAAAAAGTAACTGGATCATGTAATATCAATTATTCTAATTCTCTCAACTACTGTCAAGGTTAACTAAATAAAAGCAGCTTTAAATAAAAGGGATTTGACAATTAACAAAATATACTGGTAGAAATATTGCGCCTTAATACTTGTGTTTACTTGAAAGTGTGTCTGCCTTTTTACACATATCCGAATTTTAAGTTTATCTGTGGATTGCCTGTTTTCAGCTAAAACATTTCTTTACTTAAGTAGTTTTACTTAAAATAAGTATAATCTTAATTATTTTATTATATTGGTTAGAGCTTAAATTTTATGGAATATTTACATCAGATAGAATACTGAAACACGAGGGTTGAAAATATTATTGAAATTAACTTTGGACATACAAATTCATAACACATAAATAGGTGAGAAACATGCAAATCATTCAATTTGGGAGAATAAAAGGGAATTTTATTGCTAGACAATTAGTGTCTGACTCTTAGGTTGGAAATAATGAAGTCTTAATTTGAGAAAAGTATAAATTGGATAGGGTGTTGAGTAGAAAAGTGTATTATGCATTTACTAGGGAGAGCTGCTAAGGGGCTATCATGACATAGGAATATAACAGATTTGAGAGTATCTACATGTATGAATTATAATAAGATTTATTATTTGCAAGATCCAGTGTACCAAGGTTATCAAGTCAAGTACACATAAATATAAACTAATCGTACATGTAGTATGGGTATTTTTATGACTTAGGCAAAATTTTGGATCAGTTTCAGTATTTTCACAAGAAGCCAATTATTAATAAGCCAGAAGGCAATTATTTAAAGGACTTTAATTTTGGATTTGATTTCATTAGCACCATTTGTTTTAATATACATGTACAAAGATAAGGCCAATTAAGGTGTCAATGTATTTTACAATGGCAATTTTCTTTGGTCTTAAGTATTGTGATCAGACATCTTAACTTGATAAGTATGATATAAGCTCATAGATTTCATTCAAGATACATCAATTGGAGAGTAAATTTAATTGCATTTATTTAATTATCCTGTATTCAACAGAACAGTGGAAAACCCTAGTTATAAGATCCCCGTGTAGAAACATTCATAAATCCAACCCATTGGAATTTCACCAACAGCCTCAGTAAGGGAATAATTGTAGGAAAATACAAAACTACATGTATTGTTATAAATGAATTAGAAATTAAAGCATTGTCAAATTTTTCCACTAATTATATTAGATTCATGCCATTTAAACATATCATTCATTCAGAATCAACAGCCAAATTCTATTTGTCAGCCATGGCTTTAAAGTTAAAATGATTCACATTAATTGAACAGTACTTTTAGGTGGTACATGTAACTGGTTCAATGTGTAATGGATTAAACCTTTATTAACAAGAAAGTACATCCTTCTGATCACATTTTCAATTTTGGTGAATTAAGAAAATTTTTTAATTTGTTTTATTCTCCATACCTTTTAGGAAAATGAGATACATTACTGTTTGTAATTTAGGAATAATGCACTGTCAGACAAGGTCAACACAATAATTTTAATTTTTCTAACTACCGGGGTAATTAAAATACATGTCATGTAATCATGTATTCTTGCAAGCCAGTTTGATAGGGGAAAGGGGTTTTGCTCTGTGTATGAGCCATTTATTAGTAATATTTGTCCTGTTTCTGTCATATTTCTAGGTAGTGAAGTTACTATATTATTTTAATAGATATAGATCTGTAATTGTCATTAAGTCAACTTTAAAAAGTACTATATACATATAATTAAATATACATATAATTAAATAGCTGAAAATATCCAGTTTATGATGTACAAGCTGCTCAGTTATACAGATTAGTTTGGTTGAAAAAGCAATATATTAGAATAGAGTTAAGAACTCATTTAAATAGAATTAAAATATGATGAGAAGGATCATTCTCTGTTTCATTATAAACATTAAAAAGATGGCTTATCAAGTATTATTATAAAGTATAATTTCAAGATCCCATTGGAGTCATTGTTGGGAGTTACATATTACATGTGAGGACTACAAGCCTGGAGAGGTAATTTTTCTTAACCTATAATAATACAATTAACATGATTTATTCCCAAAGAAATCTTGCACGGTAAGTAAAGTAGGTTTTATCTAGTACAGTGTTGCTTGAAACCAGCCAGAATAAATTCATACATGCTACTGTTGAAATGAGAGGGGTTGCATTATCAGGATCAGCCATTTTTATGATGGGACAATATTTTGTCTCCACATAAATTTTTCCTAACATATTGGCACATATAATTCTTCATCTTTAATATATATTATTTTGCTATAAAATTATCCAATGTAAGCTAATATATTAATGTTTGTTTAAGTTCTCATAACTTTACACATTTAAAAAACATCAATTGAATCAAAATTTTTGGTCTACTCATTATACAGAAGTATTAAATTTAGGAGGGATGGGGGGTCTCGAGTTGTTTTCAAGGAGATTATTACAGTTTCCCAAGTAAATAGGTTAAAATTAGGGCGGTTGGTCGTGGGTCAGTTGAATGCGGCTTCCCCATTTTATGGGGTGACCGAAACCTATGGATTCCAAAGGTTTCGGCTATGTGGCGTTTGCGCCGAGCCATTCAACTGATAATTCATTGTGCTGCTGCTGCTTAAGGTAGAACCTATGTCGGAGAAGTCTTTGTCACAAGATTTTCAAACTTTTCATAATGATACATTAGCACTTGCTTGTCAATCAGTTAAAAGCGCATGACATGTTTCCTAGTTATTGAATGTAGTGCAGCCTGTGAAACATGGAATGATAAATACATATTGCGACTTCACAATTTCAGTCATTTTAGGGGTACTTGTCATGCAAAGAAGACAAAAAAAATCCCAAAATTACTTCTTTAAACATCATTATTTTTATTGTTTATCAATTAAACAGTATTAAACAATATTTCCCGAGAATAAATTCTTTTTTATTCAATTGATATAAAAGATAAGTCCACATTTTCAAAACTATAGGCAAATGAACTCTATAAATTTTCAGTCAATTTTCCACCCTACATTTGCAAATATTTTTCAGAAGTCTTTGTCACAATGTTTTCAATCTTTAATATGATGAAGAACATATCCAAATGATTACAAAAAGTGATTAAAATATATACCTTTCCCCACTAACTAATGAGAGATAGGCTATTTACCGATGCTAATACTCTTGACCTTTTTGCACTTACGCGGATTTTATTATAAAATGGCTGTTTGGGGTTATTTCGGATTAAAAATGTTTATAAAAAATTGTTCCCTTTATTTATAATATCATATTTAATAGAAAATTTGTAATAAAACTCCAAGAATATGAATAAGTAACAAATAATTTTGAAAAGGAATGCACATCATTTCATGATAGATATCACAAAAATGTACACACAATCTACAGCACATACATCTTTGACTTGGACACATTTCATCAAGATATTACACTATCTAGTTGGCAACTGACGAATTTTTTTCATAGGATTTTTGCATTCCTTCAAAATAGTTACATGCCATTTACATTATTATAGTAAGTTGTATACATTATAATTTCATCGCACAATATAGTCTTGACTTTGTCAACTTAATTAAGGTCAAGATCTATTAAATGAAAGGTGCCTACAGGTTTCTCTAATTCAAAAAATATATCGTCATTAAGCATTATACTAAAAAAATATATAAATCGAATTGAATTATTTCGGCATGATTTTAAATTGAATTCTGTGAATTTCAAAATGCTGTATTTTCTACCATTTCTATACTGAGGCTGTAAAGTACGGGAAATGGCATTGAATTAATTATGACGTCATAATGGATCTAGCACAGGCTAAACACATTCACTAGTCATGATGTCATACGACGTAGGTTCTACGTTAAAACAATGTCATTTACAGTGAAAATGTGTGCTGCTTTCAACAAATTCATGAATTGGTCGGTTTTGCTTACTTGAAACAAACTCAGTTGCTGTGCAAAATGTGTACTGCTTTCAACGAATTTCATGCACAGTGTTTTGCTTGCTAAAATATCTTTTGTAACGTTCGCGGTTTGATAACCCAGAACGATAACTACAACATACATATAAACTTGTAAAGTTTATTTAAAATACATGTACATAAAATTTAATTGTACGGTTAATTACCATTCCCGGTATACCCGGAACGGTCATTATTATGCTTATTATATGTACATGTGATATATGCTTTCATGTTGCTTGCTGCTGCTGCTTGTTGTTATTTGGGGTCGCCCTTTTAAGCTTGGCGACCCCTGCTGCTTTTAATATGCCACGACCAACAAACGCCAATATCAAAATAAACGTGTATAAAATCATGTTTGTTTTATTTTCCTCTATATAAATAAATAACTTTTTAGTGCAAAAAGGTCACATAATAATTTACGCACATTAATTTGCAAGATTTTTTCAAAGATAAATATTATTCAAAATATTCTACGTAAAATAAGATAAATTTCTTGCCATGGTTACATCTGATAAAATATAATTAAGGTTTAAGTAATTAACCAAAGAGTTAAATTTTAAGTGCAAAAAGGTCAACGTCATTGTACCGTAGATCAGTAAGATGCACACTGACCCCCTATTTTCTCTGCGAATTTGAGTCATTCTATTGAGTACTTCTTCAAAATATACTTCTCAATAAATCCTTGATTTAACAAATTTCACGAGTGACATACCATAAATGTAATAATTTAAATCCTTCCAAAATAGTTCGGCAGCGAATCGTGACGTCACAGGAAAACCCTCATGGCGTCCGAGTCGCATGCGTTTGTTATTTGGCCTAAATAAAAGCGCCAGATAAGAAATCACCAAAAACGCGTTGCATACATGTCGCTTCGCTCGCAAAGCTCATAGGTTATGTTTAAATTGGTTTAATAATAAAACTGTCGACTCCAAGGCCGTAATTAGGCTCAAATATTTAGTGAGGCAAGGGTCCTGGGAATTCCTAGTCCCTGACGGCACAAGGATAGTACCTGATGGCCAGTGGTGGGTGTTTTTAGGGGGAGTGGGATCATGAAACCTGGGTATTACAAAATAAAAGACTTATTCTTAGAAAGTGTTTACGTTTTGAATTGTCGCCCGCATGGCGGGATGTAGAGACCGATCCTTCTCCTATGTCACAGTAAGTGATGGCACAAAAAAGATCTCTCAGTGTTCAATTATCTTCAGTGACCCTGAAAACCCACTACAGGATTTAAAACTTGCAGCCCTCAAATGGCGAGTTGTGGTGTCTCAAAATGAATGAGAAATTCTTAGAAGGGATGTTAAACAATCAAACAATTTACTAAATAAACATTTTGTATGATAAATTACATGTGTAAATGAGGCACATTGTCATGAAAGATTTACAGAAATTCAAACAAAAGTTGAAATATCAATTTAGCACTAAGACACATATAACTCATGAGTTCAATGTGAAAGTTTTTTACTTTTCAGAAATCTCAAGAAAATTAGTGAGGCATTTGCCTCACTTGCCTCAATGGTAGTTACGGCCTTGGACTCCTGTGCTTACATGTACATTGAACTACGACAGCGCCGATTGAGGTGTTTGTCAGCTGTTCATGGCGTGATTGCAATGCTTGATATTTTCTAACAAATAACCATATTTATCTTGAATTTAATGAAAAAAATATATAGTTTTAGCATATATCGTGAAAATTTATCTTAAGGTCTATCAAAAAATAAGGATAAACGTAAGAGACTGCAGCTGACAAAAGTGACATAAAACTGGTAAACAAAGGCTAGTGTCTATCGGTATATTCTCTATGTACACAGGTGAAATCGATCGCAAAAAATGTATAAAATACCTGTTCACGTTTGAAATAAAACAATCATTTTACTTGCTTGTTTTGTTCATTTTTTATGCATGATAAGCAAGTAGTCTAGAGCAAGCCATTTTTAGCCGGACTTATTGCTCAAAGAGCAATAGCCGGCTTATGTCATCCTGTTCAAGTCAACCCCATAGTCGCCATTTTAAAGTTACGAGTAAAAATATAGTTCTTCTCAACCGCTTTTGAGATAATACAAATGCTAAATAAAGCAACAAAAATAAAACGAAGTTTTATCTTTATAAAACATTAGTAGTAATGACTTTGAAAGCTTCAGTTCTAAGTCAAAGAACATAGTTCATTAGCGTAAGGATTTTTGATAATCAGTGTTATCGTAGTTCTCTACACATGGATCCGGGCCACAATTAAATGGTGAAGGTCAAATGGCTAAAACATAGCACATGTAGGAAATTTATGTGCCTCCCTTTCAATGATAAAAATAAAAATAGCTCACATGTTTTAGATACTTTTGGGATATAGAATAAAAGTAGAGTGTCTAAAGTTTACAATGATATGCAGCAAGGTGCATTTCAAGCAAAAATTATGCCTAGAAATATGAATTGAAAAGAGCATTCATTTGGTTTGTTTACACTTTTTTTGCCAATTAGCGAGAGCTATCCTGAGGTCATGACGTCAGAAGTTTATTAATAACCAGGGAATTCCACAATCAACACCCCTATTTCTGGATGTGAATATTTATCTGACACATTGCTCTATCATGTGGTCAAAGATATTTTGGAAATGAAGATTTTTAAAAAAGTTACAAAGAAAATAAAACACATGTTTTTACTAATATAAGTCTATATGTAAGCTAATTGTGGTCCGGGTCCACATACGAGGTAATGCAGGAGAGGGAACCAGACTGGCCTTTTTGTTTACATTCAGCTGCGGTACCAGATTAATTCTGATTCTGACAAAATCGGACCGTTGTATTAGGATCGAAAAACTCACTGTCAGTGTCTTATCATTTATACTGATAGTTTTAAAATATTTTTTTCATCAGAATATAAATGTATGATTCATGTAAAAAATTCATTCTACTCTGTAAATGATCTCGGCTCTCTGTACTTCTGAGTATTTTGATATATTTTTGTTCCAGTAGATATTATTGCGCTGTGTGATTCGGCCAATTGTATTGACTTCTGACAAACTTCATACAGAATTCACGATATTTACTCTCTGCATGTTTGTATTATGGAAAGATACCACAAATGTATATATTTGCGCAAAAATTAATCTTAGTAACCTGTAATGAAACGGTTAACATTTTAAGTAAGTACTGAACACCCTCCCCCCCCCCCCCCCCCCCCCCCCAACACACACAGATACACCTCCCATCTCCCGGAAAGAAATGAAAAAAAAAACTATTGAAATAACTTTTCTTCAATGTGTAATCAACATTGATTTTCAACGTCGAATCAACGTTGAGAACTCAATTTTCAAGAACTAAACGTTGAATCAACATATATAATCAACGTTTTTTACAATGCTGTGAGCCTGCTGGGAATAATCTTATTTGTTAAAAATTAAAATTAATTCAAAATGTCTATTTCCTCAGAGAAATTTAAAAATCTTTTCCAAAAAGAGGTTAGATTACATTGCCTTTCCCATCCTATAAAAGATCATAGATAAGACATTCGAACTGACCTCTAACTTGTTTCTCCATTGCACGACAGAAGAGTATATTCTCACCTGTCAAGCAGATAGGAAACCATTTATTCAAACACAATATATAATGAAGAGTGCTAGGGTGCTCGTGATATTTTTGTTTTGTTTTCTACCTTGTAGGTCACATGGTAATTGCAATGGTCAGCAGGCTGAAATTGCCTCGTTGAAAGAAATTATTCAGAAGCAAGCGGAAGAAACCAGAAAACAATAGATTTCTCTTCAAAGGCGCGTTTCGTGGTTAGAAAAGGAAAACAATAGAAAAAATGAAGGTAATCAGCGATTCTGTTGCTCTTTTCAACAAGAAAAGATAGCATATTATGTGTGAAAAAAAATTATCAATTGATTTGTTTACAAAATTACAGAGCTCGCCGCATTACAAAGGAACCACAGTGAAAATTTAAAACCCTCCATTTGTTCAGGTAAATATAAATGAATTCTATTTCACCTTTTCTATCAAAAAGGAAATAACATGTTTTCTTCGTGTGGAATAAGAAGCTTTTAACAGTTAAACAAGAGAAACAATTCTGTAAGATTAAAAATGTGTCTATTTTTTTTCTCGTATTTTATACATTTTTAACGCTGTATGTTCTGCAAGTGTAATGTATATTTTTTAACCCGTGGGCATTATCGTCGTGGTCAGTTTATGCAAATTCAGTAAGTTTTAATGACAAAAAATGTCCATTCTACTTATCGTAATATACTGTTTTGTGCCTTAGTCATGTTAGCTGTAAATTGTAGGAGATGACGAACAGTAGCCAAGCTCAGCAAAACAAATCTAAAGCAGAGGAAACGAAGGCGTTTAAAACATCAGAGGCTTGTTCAGCAGAGCGCTTGTCAAAATTACTGTTGGAGGTATAAGGAATGTTGTCGAAAACTCGCGAAGGTTCGCTCTGTTGAACAGGCCTCAGGTGTCATGGAGACGTCAGCAACACATCCGCTGCGAATTCGCTGTCGTAGAGACAGTATTTAACTGAATGATAATATTGTTTTTGCTTTTAAAAATATCGTTTTTTCGAAACAAGATATTAAGAGACGAGTCTTTTAAAATCCTTTTTTCATCAATTTGGTTATCAATAAGAAATTTTTTGTTGTTTGTACGTAGAGCAAACTCAAACTATTACTGAGAGAGACATAAATCCAGTATGCATGCAATTAGGCTATATTGCTACATAAGTAAGATATGTTATCGATAGAAATGTTAAGGTATGTCCCTCGTCAGCTTTTTAGAAAGGTTCACACAGAACCAATTACTTCAAAACTATATTATTAAAATTTAATTTTTATAACATATTTAATTTTAACAATGATAATGTTTTAACATTCAACGAAAAAAATGCTCAAAAAGATACAAACAAGCAAGATTTATGAGGGACTATTTCTTGTGGTGGAAGGATATGAAGCAGATAATTCTGCAAATCTGCACATTTATTAAATTTAATATCTTGGAACTTTAGTCTCACATATTTCTACTCGGAGAATATTTTTCATTATGATATTGCTAAGAATATTTAATATAGGACAAGGTTTTACACCTTCCTTCCACAAACTTTGCCAAAAAATGAAGATATGTCAAATAAGTCAAGATAAAAATTTACATCATTTTCCGCCTGAAATCACATATTTTGACCAATATTTCATAATTAACATCACTGACCCCAACTTTTTCTTTCTTTTTTTTTATAGTACTCAATACTTGTGACTAACCAGCACTATAGTCGAAAAAAGCTTGATTTAAGAAAATGTTTTGCCTATTTAGTTTTTAATACCCCAAATACGTTACATTTTAGGGCAAAAAGTCACACAATAATTTACGTACATTAAAGACATTGGCAACGTTTCTGGATTTTGTATAGAATTTTTCAAGAACTTTTGAACAGGTTTAATGGTACCAAACATGTTCAATTCTGGTCCATTTTAACCATCAAGCCAGCCTTTTTTTAAGATTTTGACAAATCGATGTTTTTACAATTCTCAATGCATTTCCTATGTAAAATGTTGATAAAATGGTCCTATATTATTTTTAACCATAAGATTTTTCTAAAACCCATTTATTTCATAAAGTTTACACATAAAATACATTGTTGAATCTTCATTTCCTGTCACAAACATATACTATATGGCTCAAATTACAATTATAGAAACAAAACACAGCAATACCAGCACTGTTCTTTGATTTTGAGTTACGTCCCTAAACGTCTAATTATACCAAAAGACTGGTTGTTTGTTTCTTTACTATAATTTACTTTATTTGAAAGGAACTGTCATTAAAAATTTTTGCAAGAATTTATTATGAACTTTTAATGATGCCTCATTCACATAATCTATAGAATCGTTCTCACCCGGCCTACCTAGCTATCACCACTTTCAGCATAATTATGTCACTTCTTTGCACTTCCCACCATACATGTACTTATTCTAAATTACGACCTGTTGACTGTCTGGCCCTCAGCTCAATGTAAACAAACCCATCTCTGCTATTCTTTTATTACTGTAGAGTTGAATATATCAGATAAAACACACACACGTGCTTTTGTTTACCTCTCAATCTGTAACATGTACGCTTTATTGGTTTTCACCGCCTAGAGAATTCCATACGGGAGATCACTCTCAAAGACTATTTTTATAAATGAAAAAAAACTGGGTGTAAACCTTTTTTCTCCGGAAACCCTGCGTTGCCAATGACCTTAATTTGCAAGATTTGTTCAATGATAAATATTATTCAAAATATTTTACGCAAAATCAAATCATATTTATTGCCATGGTTACATCTGATGAAATATGATAAAGGTTTAAGTAATTAACCAAAGAGTTAAAATTTAAGTGCAGAAAGGTCAACTTCATTGCACCGTAGATCAGTAAGATGAACACTTACCCCCTATTTTCTCTGCGATTTTGAGTCACTCTCTATGAGTAATTATTCAAAATATAATTCTCGAAAAATCCTTGATTTAACAAATTTCACGAATGACATACCTTAAATTTATCATGGTTATCATTAAGTTTTGTTGTATGTCAAAATTTAGCGTCTATTTGTAGCATTTTAAAATTCATTATCTTTTCAATGTAATATCATTGCAGATAAAAGTCGAAAAAGAACTTCCACAACCCCAGTTGCTTTCCATTCCTGTATCTCGAATGACGTGAATTATCTTGGCAGAAGACAGACAATTATTTTTGATAAAGTTATAACGGATACTCACTCTGGCTATGCTAGAAACACAGGGGCCTACAGAATACCCAGAACTGGATATTACGTAATAACTTGGGTAACACCAGTCGTTGGCAATATTCCAATCGAAATGATTGTGAACGGTGAACATAAAGGCCGCACCGATCCATCTAGTACTGGAAACGGCGCTTCTCAAAGCACGACTGGTGTAGCAGTATTATCATTGTATGAAAACGATTATATAAATATTCGAACACATCCAGACGCAAGTCCATCTGGTGTACTTGTAAGCAACACATGGCAAGATGCCTGTTTCTCAATATGGAATATTTAAAATGAAGAATAATTTACTCAAAAAAATAAATCATTTGTTTTATTTATCTCATGCCATGACCTTCACATGATCAGGGCATAATTATAGTGCCATCATTCCAGATTCAAAGTTAGTTATCTCTTAATTTTATTTTGCTGAAGTTTTTGTTTAAAATGAGCTGATTTTGTGTATATATCTTTTAATTAATGTTTTTAACTTACAGACCAAGTTATTCCATGTCAATCGGTCCATATTACTTAAAGCCTCAGAAGATTTCTAATCATATTTCAAACGCCTTTTGGAAAAGTACAGTTTTTACTCTCTTTTTCATAAGATTTTCAGTCTTAACGAGTTTTATCACTGGGTTTTCTATTATGCTATGGGGATACCTATCATAGTGATTTTGTTGTTTCTTATATTAAGGTCTTCATTTTAAAACATTAATTAGACCTAAAGTGAAATCTCGTTTCTTTCAAGGTCGCTTGTCTTCATGAAAGACCCAATAGTGACTTTACAGTTGTTGTTTTTAGTAATAAGGTCTTGCGTCTTCGTAAAAGGCATTCTCTTAAATAGGGAAAGACTATTTACTTGTATAACTCGAAATTGAATAAAGTAAGGCCACAATACAAATCAGGAGCAGAGCAATCATGGACCTCTAAAATAATGTAACAAAATCAATTTTTAAAATAATTTCATTGATATTTTTATCAGACATCTTAACACTGATCTATTTGTAAAAACGTAAATTAAAAAAAAAAAAACTTCATCTTGTGCTCAACTTAAACATTTTTCATACTTATAAACACTTATAACAAGAAGATAACCATTATTTATTGTTGGAAAACTATTTCGATTAGTGCATGTACATGTACAGTGTATACAAACCTCATTTTGTCGCATTTCTTTACACAGTGGCTGCAACGTTATTGTTGACAAACAAATCGTGTAAATAGTAAGTTGAACGTTTATGATCGTTCGTGTATAACTTGGATTTGAAACTTTGCAACAGACAGGAATAAATAGATTTATGTATTTAGTTATAGAGACTGTCTACTTGTGTGCCAAGTTGTATTGAAATCAAACCAAAATTGCAGGAAGAGTAGTGTTTTATAAGATTTCTAAAAAAAAAAATCTGAGTAACCATGGAAAAAAAAATTCTTCAAAAACAAAACCAGATTCATCAAATAATGTACCTTAGTAATCTAATTATCTTTGATAACTTAGTAACAGATTATATTAAATCAGACTTAAACTGTTTGAGGAGTAGTATTTTCAAGGAATTTAACAAAAATTTATTTTTTTATTTTGGTTACCATGACAATATCATTAAAGGAAATCAAAAATCGATGCGCTATTCATAGTTTATGTATTCTAGTATTGTCTACTTGTGTATCAAGTTATATTGCAATCAAACTAAACTATACATGTAGGAGGAGTAGCATTTTAAAGGAATGTCATAGAAAGTTTTATTTCTGGTAACCATGGGTAACCATGGCAACACCATTCATGGAAACCGATGCACTTGTTTATGTCTATTACACAGTAAAGTCTTCTTGTGTGCCAAGTTATATTGAAAGCAAACTAAATGTAGCAATTTTGAAATATTGTTTACATACAGACAAACACACGGACACCTTATTATTGCATAAGCTCTTCTGGTCTCTGACAAGAAAACCAAAAAAAACAAGAGGTCCATGAGCCTTATATGTCACCTTAGCATCATGCAAAAACTTTCCAATGACTGAATGTGGGTCATGTTGAAGGCTATATGCCAAAGAGCATTCACACTTTTGAAAGAGGCACCATTGTTTCTTCATAACTATATAGTTAGCAATTGCTTGTTTGGTTATATATATATATATATATATATATATATATATATATATATATATATATATATATATATATATATATATATATATATATATATATATATATATATATATACTTTATACCTTTATACCCATAGGGAGGGTAGAGGAACAAAAAATGCATTTCAACTAATCAGTAATGTTCAGCAATAATCAGTAACACATGAACCCCTGACCCTAGATCCACACATTGCACATTGCATTTTTTTGAAAAGGCACACCTGCTATTTAAAAATGTTTGATTAATATCAAGGAGGAGATTTCAAAAAAATTAATTCAATTTCAGAATATAAGTAGGCACCCCCTCTATGGTACCCTTGATTCAGGGGCCTTGAAAGCAAGGGCCCTTATGACGGGCCCTTTCATAGCTTAGCTATATAGGTAGTTTTTCTGCTTAATACCCAGAAGCAGAGAAGTAAATTTTCAAAGATGTATTTTCACTAAATAATCAAAGATTTTCAAAGAAGTAATGCATTTTCACTATATAATCTATATAGCCCAACCCTAGAACCCCTGACTCTGGGGTCTTGAATTTCACAATTTTGGTTGAGGAATCAACGCTGATTACAATCATGACAACAGTTTGACTGCTTGATGTCCAGGAGTAAAGAAGTAGATTTTAAAAGATTGAATTAATTTTAGTGGTTTTGGCCCCACTCAGGCCCTAGGGGCACAGGGACCATTAAATTTACAGTTTTCGTTCCCCTTAACCCATAGATGCTGTATAATGAATTTGGTTGAAATCGAGTGACCCGTGTGTCTTAAAAACGGGGTTCAGTGCGCTTCATTTAGCACAACGTTGTCTGGAGATTCAAGGTCAAACGTCCATAAAACAATACAAACAAGTATTCTGGGAGCATTGCACAAGCAATACATGTCCCTAACCGGGTTTCCAAGTCCATTCTCTTTATATAAGGAAAACAATTAAATATTCATGTATCATTCTACGTGACAAATTAAAATCAATAATAATAAATACATGTATATAAATATAAAATACAACCCGGAGAATTAAAATAAATGAATATAAAATAGTATTTTAATTATCATAATAAATTTACACAGTAACTTTACACGTTATGCTTGTATGTATAATGTTTGGATTTATTCTCGACTTGTACATTCCGATAATGCATTGAGGCGGATGTCAGGGTCAAGCGAGGTCATGGGTAAAACATGGCGAAGCGTCATTAGAGACTCGATATCCATTTAGTTCTTTTGTCACTTTGAAACACTAATTCATGTTCTGAAAAAACTCTGGATCATCCGGAAATTCAAAAAATGTGCATATTACTCCATGGGCTCGATGATGATTACAACCGTACGTTACACAAAAATCATTTTTGCCCACGAAAACATCTGTTCAAAAGCTATGTAAGATGAGGCTAGGCCTAGCTGAACAACGCTCGACCTTTAAATACTGACCAATAGCTACTGTCGCTATCATTAGCACATAATAAACAAAAGCACGTGTTCCTAGTACATATGATTAAAATCGTGATTAAAGTGAATACCTGTTCACCCGTTCTACAGGTATCGACCTTTAAATACTGACCAATAGCTACTGTCGCTATCATTAGCACATAATAAACAAAAGCACGTGTTCCTAGTACATATGATAAATTAATTAATCGATGAAGATGCATCCATAGATCATTCATGTAGATTGAACTAGATTCAATCTTTTTAAAAACAGGTTTTGATACCTACATAAGTAATATATATGTTTTATTTCAATTTGTGAGTTTAAAAAACAAACGCTCCAACAAAAAGTAAACGATTTTAGTCTTTCTCTTTGAACATATTGAAGTGTTTATACACACTCTTTTTATTGCGGACTTAAATATGCATGGATTATCTTCAGTTTTAAAAAATAAAATGTCTATAAATCATTTAAATTGAACCCCCGAAATATTGAATTTTTCTATATATTACATAATATTAGTAAAGATCGCAATTTTGTCGCCTTTACGAACAGCGTTGCGTGTTAAGAGAAAAATAAAGCATGACGAGAAAATAATTTTATAATGTAGGACTTATTTATTTTTTTAGAAACTAATACAGTATTACAATCGTTTGTTGGTGTTATGTTAACCCATTGCGACCTATAAGATACGTAGTTGGATAGAATACGTCTAAAGAACGAGCGCGCTTTTGATTGGCATTCGGCAGGAACCTGGGCGTTATTGAAAAGTGAAAATTTTATTGACATGTCACATGAAATTTTAACATTTTTTTTAATTTATCGGTTTCATGTGTAACAGGAACGGAAAATATTTTCCCGAAATTGAGCTTTGATTTGCTAAAAAATAACTTGAAAATTGGCCATATCAGACATTTGGTCCAAAATTGTACATTTTGAAACACATTTTTCTAAAAATTTTCTATGTCTGGGTCTTCTCTCCATGATTTTTAAACGTTATTTGTGTGTATTTTAATTCAAAGAAACGATTACACTTGTTTAAAAAATGGAGAGAAGACCTAGAGACCACGAAAAATGAACTTTTCCCCAAAAAATCCAAATGTGTCAATGTGGAGCGTCTTCGTCCTTTTAAAGACATTTGTACATGCACAGCGGTGATAGCTCAGAAAATTAGGCTACCTGTTCAGTGCATTCGATGCGAAAAGTTTTTGGTTCGAGCATGGCATGGGGCGTTAATTTTTTTTTTTATTCAGGCAAGCAACCATTTATTTTGTCAGTTTCGTTTTATGTTTCATTGCAATAAAGGCTACCGCCAATTTTCTTTTCATTTTTTATAAGAGGAATGAAAATTGCATGATATATGTGAAAAACAAAGAATTTCATCATGTATTTTTTTTAATTTGTAAATTTCTTTGTTTTTTTTAAGAGTTTTAGTATGTAATTGTGTATAAAAACACGAAAAATGGTCCATATCTTGACAGTGCCCTTATTTCACTACAATAAAGGCAAGGTAACAAAATTTCATCCTAATTTTTCTAAGCATAAAACATACAAGTATATTTCGAAGAATTAAAATTTTTTATCATTCCGTTTTCGTAATTTTCAACTAGATCGGGCCTCGTTAAGAGCCAGTTTAAAAGGCCTGCCGAGACTATGGGAACCAGATTTAAAGAATTTGATGAATGTCGCGGTTTTTGTTTCATTACCGAATTCCAACAGGTGTCTGGGAATTTGGAATGCACGTTATTCCTGAAAGCTGTAAATGCAATCCACAAGTTCAATTAACCTCTCGATGTACATATTGTTATTTTTCATTACGAAAAAATGCATATTGCCTGGAACTGTGAGATATACTTAGGTAGGTAAATAATTAAAATTACTGTAACTTATACATATAGCATACGTGATATGTTTCTGCTAGGTATAAGGGAAACTGCCCAATTGCGTATGTATATTATTATTATGCCCCCTCCCCACTACAATGCTATCCAATTTGATTTTTGTTAAATAAAGACACCCCACCCCCGATGAAACAATTCAATATCCTATATCAAACTTTACTACCCCAAATTAGGTATCCATGTTATGCCCCCTCCCCTAACCAAGACACTATGCATTTTGCCTTTGGAAAAACTGGATCAACAACAACACTAGACTAATGATTTTGTCAAAAGTAAGTGAGTTGATCCTAATGTTGTCGTTTTGAATCCATGTGTGGGACGTGCAGACTGGACCTTCGAATGAGACCGTGTAAACCAAGGGCCCATGTCCCAATAGAGATTTCTCACTGCTCAATGGTCGTCAGTTCCTATTATATGAAAGAATGTGCAGCTCTCCACCGGCAAGCCTTCATATGGGCAAAACATTCCTGGGAGGGACATTAAACAAAACAAATTGTACTATCAATCTAAAACATGTTTAACGTCCCTCGAGAGAATTTATCTCTTATGGGATATTGCCATTACCAGTGAAGT
>PRKT01000971.1:0-11883 GCA_003671525.1 Saccostrea glomerata
AATTTTTGAAGTCATCTAAGAATTTTAAAAAAATGAAATCTCAGATTTGGTAACGAACAAAATCATCATTGATATGTTTGGACACTGCAATGCATACTGTTGGTTTTTTCAATGGATTTTTCTTCTTGAACAGTTAATATATAATTACTTCTCATAGTAATATGCATAAAATAACAGTTAAGTCCTTGTTTTTCTTTTTATTCCAGGAAATTATCAGATATGTGTTCAAAATATTCATCGCAGATTTTTATCGAAGCTTGTATACATTTACATTGTGACGGTGGTCGAGGAAGAATGGACCAAGTATGTAGCCGAAATAGAGGGATTGCATACAACAGTTCAAAATTTTACGGTGAGACATCTAAACGTTGATTGTGCTGTATTTATTTCAGCATTAGTTGCAACCGTTCATTCCCGTACTAACAATAAAAGGCAATTTATTTATATCTTTATTAAAAAATTATATAAAATTGGATAATGTAAAGATTTAAGTAGGTTAAATATTGTACTATTGACTGAAAAGCAAATTACATAAGAAATCTATACAGGTGACTTGAAAAACGTTCTAACAGGCGTTTGTCGATTGATAAAAAAGTGTTAATTTATAAGAATCTGAGGTGGATGTAATTATCAAGATTAGAATAAAGATTAAATTGTATGAGGTTGCGATGGAATTGCACTAACTTGTTTGTCTGAAAGAAATGAAAATTAACAAGAACAGGGAGTAGAACTTCATTACATGAAAAGTTACAAACTTCTTATACAATTAATTTTTACACTATACTAAATGCCTCCGTATTTATAAATTCCTTGCTTCTTTGCAGACATCCATCTCAGAGGTTCAAAAGTCCATAGACCAAGTCCGATTGCACCAAGCCACTAGTAGAATGAACGTTATAAAGGACTGGTATTTACTGACCGGAAATAATGCTTACGTCATGTATTGGTCCGTTTTCCAGATTGTTTCTATTTTAGCAACATCTTGTTTTCAAGTGTACTTTGTAAGGAAATTATTTAATATCCCAAATGTGAGTCCTTCATTCAAACCAAGAGCTTAGAAAGATGACAGCAAACCTTAGATATCAAACGGAAGACTTTTTATTTTATTTCATACACATGTATTATCATTACTTTTATCATTATTGTCCTATCATTGATGTATACATGGTTGATCTTGTCTTATTGCAGAAGTGATGTAACACCATGGAATAAATAAAATCCAAACACCATTTATTTTATAACTTTTATTGCCTATCGACACAGAAGTGTAGGAGCAAAACCAAAAAAAAAGTGATACCTTTTAAAGACATAAATATACAATATGCATATGAAACGTGACCAAAGAAAAATAATAATTTCTCTCAAACAAACCTCTTTTCACCTTTGATGATATTTAAAAATGATAAAAATTGCATTTTGGGGACTCTTCTCTTCACTTTTTTACACAAACAATGAACCAAAACGCACTCAATCGAATGGAAGTACATGTATTTCCATTTCCATACAGGTTATAGCACAATCGTAACCACCAGCCTTTATATCCTCTCTGTATGTCGTACTTAGGACAGAATCTAATTAATGGTTTATTATGTACAGGACCTTTATTTGACAAGCTTTATCTGTTCTAATCACATGATTTCATGCTTTTTTGATAAAATCAAAATTCCACACAAAAAGTACATTTGAAATATCTCCCTATTTTTAAAAAAGAAATATTTTGGTTGTAGCTGATATTGTAATGTTACAATGACTAGAGGCGGGTGGTTGGAGGAAGACAAACATTATTTAGACAAATTTCTTTCAAGTAAACAGTTTCTTTTAGATTGGGCTTCATGTAAGACCTAAAATTGCTTCTAAGTTATTGAACGTTAGTTTAACAAAATGAAATTCTTAGGTGTGTGAAATATTAAAGTTTATAATCATAACAGAACATGGATGCGAATTATCAGAAGTTAAGCTTCAAAAATATTCTGAATAACAAGAGGCCCATGGGCCACATAGCTCACCTGAGCACTAAGGGTAGGAAAAAGTAGAAAATGGCTTTTTATTGTTAAGTTTAAATCCAAAAGTAGTCCCATGACCAGTCATGGATTTGCTATTTTTTAGAAAATGAATTTTAAAGAATTTTCCTATATATTTCTATGTAAAACTTTGGTCGGCCATTTTGGCCCCGCCCTACCCCGGGGGTCATGATTTGAACAAACTTGAAACTACACTATCTGAGCATGCTTCAATATATATATGATGAATTATGGCTTTGTCATTCTTGAGAAGAAGATTTTTAAAGAATTTTCCTATATATTTCTATGTAAAACTTTGGTCGGCCATTTTGGCCCCGCCCTACCCCCGGGGGTCATGATTTGAACAAACTTGAATCTACACTACCTGAGCATGCTTCCATATAAATATGATGAATTATGGCTTTGTCATTCTTGAGAAGAAGATTTTTAAAGAATTTTCCTATATATTTCTATGTAAAACTTTGGTCGGCCATTTTGGCCCCGCCCTACCCCCGGGGGTCATGATTTGAACAAACTTGAATCTACACTACCTGAGGATGTTTCCCCATAAGTTTCATGTTTCCTGGCACAGTGGTTCTTGAGAAGAAGATTTTTAAAATATGCCACCAAATTTTCATTAATTCCCAATTATCTCCCCTTGAATGAGGGCGTGGCCCTTCATTTGAACAAACTTGAATCCCCTTTACCCAAGGATACTTTGTGGCAAGTTTGGTTGAAACTGGCCCAGCGGTTCTTCAGAAGAAGTCGAAAATGTAAAAAGTTTACAGACAGACGGACAGACAGACAGACAGACAGACAGACGGACGCAGGACAAAATGTGATCAGAAAAGCTCACTTGAGCTTTCAGCTCAGGTGAGATAAAAAGTCCATCCTTCAGCCACATCTATTAGAAAAATTACTGTTATTTAGTAATTTGAAATTCGCATTAAGTTTGTTTTCATCAAGCTGACCTCTTTAGATTTTATCATCACAATATGAACAAGATATTCATAATTAGATTAGTTTATTAAACACACTTTAAAAATTGTTTAGTTTTTTTTAATGAATTTTCAAATCAATAACTAAAACACTGACTTAAATCCCAGAACATTAAAATCTTTGCATGTTGTTACATCTTGAGTATTTTAGAAATTTAAGGTCCCATTTATCACATTTTTTTCTATTCTATGACGATTGATGAAACACCACACTTAAAGAATTTCCATTATTAAAAAGAATATGTAGAAATATGTTATCATATTTCTTCACAGATTGTATTAAAGAAATCAAACCGTTTATTCTGTATATTTGATGACCTTCACATTTCCACTCTCAAACTCCCCCACCCACAGTCGTCCCTGTGTGTCCAGACTCAGTGGTCCACAGAAATCCAGACGACGGAGAAACTGACCGTCCTGATCCAGGATGTGGGTACAAGAATTCCCGTCGTCATCTACTAATATACGACCAGCGGAGTCTGTGACAATAGGGCCAGGGATAAACTGCTTCTTCATCGTTTGTTGTCCTTTATATCGGAATCGTAGTCTTCCTGCCTTATTCAGCACAACGACTATCTTACCATTGGCGTCAGAGGCACATATATCCCCGTTGTTGTTTTCCGTCACAAAAAGCATCATTTCTCCTGCTTTAAATAGCGGTTTACCTTGGTCGTCCTTCTCTATCTCCTGCTTTATTGTGTGACCTTCATAACGGACAATTTTACAATGTTTTTCATCATGTGTACACATACTGACCAGTAAGTAACCTGATTGTGTACAACACAGTCCTAATGGATACCATCCTTGTGGTGTTGTGAACTTTGCTGTTCTCTGGTGGACATCATTAATTACTCGATTTACTCTATCAATGTACACCAAATATCCTTCTTCTGAAACTGAAATATCACAAGGATTATTCTGAGAGGTAACAATCTCCTGTACAGAACCCTGTATGTTGATCCGAGTGACGGTTTTATTCTTTCCACTTACCCACACCTCCTCTGCATTTCGACATGCTATCCTCAATAACGGTGTTATTCCAGTGTGGAAGGATGCGATTTCTACGGCTTTGTATAGAAGGTCACTGGATACATCTGATCTGCAGATCCTTTCTGTTTGTATTTTGGGTTCTATTAATTTTCCAAAATCTTGGTAAAGTTTACCCTTATCTATGTCCTTTGAAATAAAAGCTGGTAGTTCCAGTTTTATTTCTAAGGGAATGTTTAGATACATCTGAATATTGCTTTCATGTTTTGTGATGTGAATAACGTCCATGGAATGAGAAATCTTCCTTTCTGCACGGCAATTTCATTCAGGGTAGCAAGATTATTTTTGATTTCCTTCTGGTATTCTTTTAATTTCTTAATGCCATTGCCTCTCATTTCTGCAATATCTTTCTTGTTTTTCGCCACGATTTCTTCAATGCATCGCTGCCATATTTGTCCATGCTCTGTGACTGATTGTTCTAATTCGTCACATTTAGCATTTAAAGCCGCTAATATTGATTCTATTTCTGTATCTGCTCTTTCAAATTTTGAAATGATGTTGTCTTTTAGATAAGCTGTTTCTTTCTCCACAAGCTTTTTCTTTTCATCAACAATGTCCTTGATATCAATAATTCGGTGACCATTATGGGCTCCGCTGAGACATTTAAGGCAAACTTCTACATCACAATTCTGGCATTTAACAGTACACTTTTCACCACTATGGTCTTTGCAGTTTGGAAATGAAAGATGGAATTTTCTCTCTCGGTATTTGACAATGTCGTGATTGGAGGACGATGACGTCATATAGTGTTTTCCGACGCATTCTTCACATAAGTTGACCTGACAGGGATTACAGTGAAGAAGGGCGGGTCTCCTGTCACAGAGGTGACACAGGATAACGTCTTGTGCTTTAGTTCTACTGGTGGCCATCTTCTGCAGTATTTCGAAGTTCCTACCAATTCAATCTAAAACCAGACGAAATACTCAATAAATTCTAGGTTTAGGTTGCAGTATGTTTAACTTTTGCTTTAAATTCCATTTTAAGACAAGGTTAATCATTCAGTGAAGACTATCGTAATTTTTGTTTAGACTTTTCAATCGATCTTACTAAAGACTTGGGTGTAAAGAGATATAATTAAACTAAATTTGAATATATTTGATCAATACATACTATCTTTTACCTATTACTAAAGTCAATATACTCTTCACGTGTCTGTACATGTTTTGTTAGCCCGCGATATCGGCTTCGCCTCTGTCAGTAAAGAGTGTCGAGAGATAGCATTTTCAAATGTTACCTTAATTACGTATATATTTAAACTTCTCGTGTTAATAAAACAAACACTATTACCTATCTTTTTTCATATCAGCCTGTTGCATAGTTCGACAATTACAAAATTAACTTCCGTAATGAAAATATTTTTAAGGTAATAGTTATAAAAAATTCGTGTGATTGGCTACGCATCGGTCAGATACCAGGTATGCTTTTGAGAAATAAATATTTTCAGATGCTACCCTTATATGTTTATTTTTATTATACTCGTTATCAATAAAATAAGGACTATTACCTTTCTGTTTTCATAACAGTCGTGTTCCAAAGCTTCTATCGTCACAAAATTAACTTTCGGTTTGAAATGCTCAATTTTGCAGTTCGATTTGTTTCATATAGCATTGAAATCCAACTCAGGTCTGTTGTGAAAACATATTGTTCGGTAAAAGGAGAGAAAAGTATTTCAAAATGCAACTGGAAATACATTAATCTACTAGATAACCCATGAATCATAGAAACACTTAAGAACCACAGTCCTTTAAATTCTTAAATTAATCTTACTTATAAACAAGTAACGTGTAAAAAAGATATTCTAAACTATATTAAATATATGCATCACATTTGTGCACAAATTTAGATATGATTTTCAGATAATCTTTAGTATATCCGATCAATGCAAAGCCGAAATACTAGACGATGCAATTTGGATCAAATTTAGCTTCAAAAGTTTAGAGAAACTTTTATAATCGTTCTTTAAGAATATTGTCTTGGAATACAAAATCATTTTGAATCAATGCCTAGAAAAAAAATGGCTCTTTGAAGGCCTAAAAAATAATCTTTATTTTTCATTGAAGTTAGATTTTTTTGAGGAAGAGATCACTCATTACTTAATGTTGTAAGAAATGTTAATATATTATATCACCTATTCAAAACAAGAAGTCAATTTCACAAACTGGAATCGAATATTTATCACATTTTAATGAGAGATATTACCTATATCTAGATACAGTTACTTATATCAATTTGATAAAAATCTGACCCACGACTATTTTGAGTGGAAGGATATACAAAACAGTTAATGGAAGGGAGATAATAAAATTATCCCAAGTAAATTTGATTAACTATATTACAATGAAAAATGTCATCACTAGAATAACGAAAGCTTAAACACGTACAGTGTCACCTAATATACTTAAATTGCATATAATTCAAACCCAATAAAAACCACAAGACGAAAATCGTAAACATCACCCTCTTCATTATTACTAAATGCAGAACTAACAATGAAAAGTTGACAAAATGGAAAACATGCTAATTTGTATTTAAATTTTAGTTTTTACCAATACCCTTCTTATCTTTGTAATAGTAATTTTTCACAGAAATATTACAATGTACATCGACTAGACTTTCATATTTATCATTTCCTTCTCCATAAAACATCATTTGGCCAAGAGAGTCTATTGTGAAGAGGCAGAAGCTGTGTAGCTATAAGGACGGCCTTGTTGGTTGAAACCCATGACGAGTTAAAAAGTCTATTATTTCCTGTCCGGCCGGGCCAGTTTTTAGCCACATCTACTCCATTAATACCGTTCTCACATTGACTTTATTGAAAAAGCTTTCACCACCTCTGAATACTCTGTTCTCGTAATCTTCAACGTCCATTTTTATTATCACTTTATTAAGATTAAAATCCGGAAGTTTAGGTATAATTATGTCGTCATGTCGTCAAGAGTCGCTGTCTGTACGTTTCCGTAGTTACCCGAAACTCGACTTCCTCTAACAAAAAGGAAAAAAGATAACGCATAAATGTCCGAACTTATGTACATGTGACTTTTCTGTGTTCATGGTCAGCTTGCCCTACTTATCATTTTACTGAATATATAACTGATTACTGTTTTTGCCTGATATATCATTAACAACATTATTACATATATTATTGACTCGAGTTTCTAAGAGTATATTTATAAAATGAATTATAGATATAATTATATAGATCAACTTCACAGAAAGCATAAAGACTTTACACACCTCTATCATTTTATATGCTTTTCTGTGAAATAGACATATCTTTGGATCGGTCACATAAATACATATACTTTATTTTTATATTATTTCAAATCAATTAATATGCCAATTCGAAAAGGTAAAATCAGGACAATTCGAATAGGTTCTAATCTAGGTCATACTTTATTTGATTTGAATATGCAATATAACCTTTTTGAATATGTGATATCACTTTATGGCTATAAATATAACATGCATGGTTACTGTCTTGAAATATAAGCGATATTTGGGCGAGGCTTCCCGAGCCCTCTTACGTTTTCGATCCGACCCATATCGCTTAAAAAATTATTATTTCAAGACAGTTATCATGTATTTTGTTTATCCTGCAAGATATTTGTTTTACATTTCAATGTCCAAACATGCCAAAATGAGCTATTTTCGACAGATTTAGGCACATCCCTGCAGTCGAAACTATTATGCCATGGTGAAAACATCGCAATATACATGACGTCACAATGCTTTTAGAACGTCGGAATACTTGAACGAGGCTTTATTAGGGCAGTGACCGGATAAAGATTTGGTTTATTAGGTTACCTTCATTCGGCCAATGCAAGGGGTAGTTGCAGATAAATATAAAATACATGGTTATAATACTGTCTTGAAATATAAGCGATATTTGGGCGAGGGTAAGAAAACGTGATAGAGGGCGAGGCTTGCCGAGCCCTCTTACATCTTCGACTCGAACCAAATATCGCTTATATTTCAAGACAGTTATCATGTATTTTGTTTATCCTGCAACGTATTCTATACATTTGAACGTCCAAAACGAGCTATTTTTGACAGATTTAGGCACATCTCTGCAGTTGAAACTATGACGCCATGGCGTAAACATTGCTTTATACATGATGCCACACTGTATTTAGAACTTCGGAATACATGCACGAGGCTTTATTAGGGCGGTGACTGGATAAAGCTTTGGTTTATTAGGTTACATTTATTAGGTCAATGCAAGGGGTAGTTGCAGGATAAATACCAAACCAAAACGGTGCTTCATAACATTCCATAAATGTTATTGTTAATTGTGAAATGCCTGCAGTTTATGTAGGGTGATGTGTATTGTGCGAATGCTAAACTAAATTTTAGTACAAATTTTACTGTGTTTTATATACATTCATTTTAAGAAGTCAAATCAACTTTAGCAAAAAAGATTATTACCTTACAGCGTGCAAAAGCTACACCCACCGGCTCCAGCTAAAAACTAGGCCCCAGATCAAGATACTGGTATCATATTACAGCGCAACAGGTACATTAAAAATATGCATGAGAACGGGTAAATTTTTAACTGCGCAGAATGTTTGTATGCACGGTTCATGTATCATGTATGTCATTTTTTTCGTCAATTCATTTTCAGTGTATAATTTTAGTATAATAAAATATTCGATGTTTAGAGGGCAACACCGGGGACGTGGTGCTCCTCATCGTTTTCGAAAGGAGACAGCCACAGTAAAAAAAATCAATTTACTTGTAAATACAGATTTATTGATCAAACTTGAAAATACCAGTTCGTAATGGTGGAGGAATGTGGGGTAATATGAGTTTTCACCTTCTTTCAGTATCAAACTTTATTGCCCTTATGTCTAACCGGTATTTCAATGAATAATTTCAATAGTAAAACGATTTTTTTTTTATAAAAAAAGGTGTTGTACCCAATCCAATGGCCTACTTGCTACCACGTGCAGGAACATTTTTAAAAGGTGGACTCTCCTAGAACAAAATCCTTGTAATAAATAAAAAAAATACCCATCTGTTTCAAAACCTCCTGTAAAGTACGATTGTGACGTACAAAACAAACTTTTGGATAAAAAAAACTTTTAAAAAGGTTACTGGGTACTTTATTTCGCGGAATTGGCTACGCCTCGGACAATCATGTTTTCAAGAAAAAATCGTATATTTTTATATAATAATTTATAAAAACGAAATATAATAATTACCTCTTTTTCCATTTCAGCCTTAATTTCATTTGCCACACGTCGACCGCGTGGCGCAGTGGTTAGACCGTCTGCTCTAGAGTCGCGAAATAAGGAGTCAATCCTTACGTCGCGGGTTCGAATCCCACTGTGGGACGTGGAGACCGGTCCTTTGGATGAGACCGTATAAACCGAGACCCCGTGTCGCAGTAAGTGCTGGCACGAAAAAGATCCCTCCCCGCTCAATGGTCCTAAGTGCCGAGTATAGGAAAATTTGCAGCTCTCCACCGGCAAGTGGTGGCGTCTCAATATGAGTGAAAAAATCTCGAGAGGGACGTTAAACACTATACGATCAATCAATCTTTTGCCACACAATTAACTTTGGGTTTGCTAAGCTATATTTTGTAAATGTGGTTGTTGTTCCGCTTCCTAGATGTATGTAACAGGTATCACTTTTTTATTCAAATTGTTAAACCCCACATATCTGGTTTGTCTTTAATTTAGTCTAATTAGTCTGTATGGAAAAAATATTTCTATGTAAAAGGGGAGAAAGATATAATATTTTTCTGGTACAACTGAAAAAAAATCAAAGAATTTCTATGAAATTCTAAATCAAAATCCATCTATAACAACTGGTTACAAGAAGTGTATTAATGTTGATTTATTTGAATTGGATAGCAAGGAATGCAAAATAATTCATAAATTACAATTCAAAGTTACAAAAAAGTCATGTGGTCTCAGTAGAGAATTTTAGATAACATCTTGGCAACAGTTTAATTTTTGTCTAAGAAAAGAAGAGAAAATTGAACATATCCTATGGGAATGTGATTTTGTGCAACCATAACAAAAATCATTTTTATTAGGTATTGGGGGAAGAAATAATGAAATAGCCAATATCTTAATATTATGGTTTAAATATTATATTTATACATTTTTTCTATATGTTATAAAAACCTCTAAATATGCAGTCTGTGATATAACTTCAGTTATGTGAAGTACATGTATGCATATACGTGTATTACTTCATGTTGTACAATTTAATATATTCGATCAGTGCATACTATCTTTTCAAGCTATTTTATACATGTAACATGTTCTAAAGTCAGGTACTCTTCACACAGTTGTTCTAAATATATATTTTGTTCTAAATGATCAATAGATTATAACAGTTGTTTAGAGATTCGATGTGTATATAATACTTCACAGAAAAGAAAATCAACGTGAAATTGTTTGAACAGAATCACTTTTCCCCAGAAAAGAATATAAGAATTGATCATATTCAAAGGCTGGTTACCTCCCCAGTCTTTATAGAGAACAATATACAGGCCATTCTTCAACTGGCATTTTTTCACTGATTATATTTCTTTCATGATTATTGTTTGTCAATAATCATACAATTTCTTCTGAAAGAGAATGTTTTATAATAATTAAGTATGTGTATATTGAGTATACCGCAATAAAGGGAAGGAGTTAGGAGGGGCAACCATCCCATCAATAAACAATTATTGCAGAAGTAAAAAGTAATGTTGAGATAAAAAAAAAGTTACTAGTAGAGTGAAGGACTATAAAGGACTGGTATTTACTAACCGGAAATAAGGCTTATGTATATATAGTGTTTCTAATTTAGCAATGTCTTGTTATCAAGTGTACTTTGTAAGGAAATTATTTAATTTGAATACCCAATGACTCCTTCATCCAAAGCAAGAGCTTAGGAAGATGACAGCAAACCTCAGATATAAAACGAATAACTTTTTATTTTATTTCATCCACATGAATTATCATTACCATCATTATCATCAATGCATACATAGTCCTGTCTCAATGTAGAAGAGGTGAAATACTCTGGAATAAATAAAATCCGAACAGGATCATTTTTTTTATTATACCTATCGATGAGATATCTATCAAAAGTGACCAAAGTAAGAAACATACCTCTCAAAGAATTCTCTTTTCTCCCGACAATTTTTTCATTTGCTCCATTGAACCAAAACGCTCTCATCAAAAGCAAGTGGTTATTCCTATATAATTAAGTTTGAGTTGTAACACGTCATTTAATTGGAAAAAAAAGTTTTATTTAATTTTGTATAATATAAGTTGCTTATATCACAATGAGTTACGACAAAAATGTAATAGGCCTACTCCGCTTAACGTTGCTCTAAAATATATGCTCAATTTGAAGCCATTTTTGGAGGAAAATTGTCTTATTGTCAACACTGAAACTGAATTATAAGGAATGGAGCTTATTTTTACCTAGGTAATACGATATATCAAAAAAATTGTCACAGTTTACGCTTTTTAGAACCGCTTAGCGATTTATAATGCGTAATCTGTCCCAAGTTATGTTATATTGTAAAATTACACTGTAAAAAATGTGTTTAGATGATAGACACTTTCCTAAGCACTTTCTTGTCACACTTTTTGGGATGCGTTGAAATTCTAAACACATTGAATTTCATTACGTGTAACGGAAAGTGTTTAGAGCCAAAACACTTACATGTTTAGACTTTAAACACTTTACAAAACATGTTATGATACATGTTTACAAATTAAACACTTGGATGTTTTCGTTGTCTTCCTGCAAGAAAACTGAAAAAATAACAATTGTTTACATTTTAAATTTTATTCAATGAACATTCAAGCATGGATTTTTTATAAAGAATT
>PRKT01000971.1:23467-54167 GCA_003671525.1 Saccostrea glomerata
AGGGCCATTGAGCAGTGAGGGTTCTTTATCGTGCCAACGCCTACCGTGACACGGGACCTACGTTTTTAAGGTCATATCCGAAAGACCCGTGACTTTCACTTCTAGTGCCGAGCGCTTGGCGAAGGAACAGTCACTACCTTTGTTTACGTCTTAGGTATGACGCGGCGCCGTGAACGAGAATCGAACCCGGGCCTCCCGATCGAAAGTCAATTAGAAGAAGCAGCCCTGGGATATTTTCCTCTTCTGTATATTGCATAATATCATAAATGGTTCGAATATTTTCTTATATATTTCTACCTTTTATAAAACCTGTTTGATCAGAATGAATTATTTTGTCTAATTGTTTTTTAATTCTATTTGCAATTATACCAGATGCAATTTTATATACAGTATTCAATTAAGAAATTGGTCTCCAGTTTTTTAGAAACTGTTTTGGTTTGTCTCCCTTTGGTAGACATGTAATGATACCATGCCGTTGTGTTATACTTAGATTATTAATTAAATAACCATAATTAATTGACCTTTCTACAAAAGTACCTAAAAGTTTCCAAAATATTTTAAAAAATTCTGATGTGAACCAATCTGAGCCTGGTGATTTATTAGACTTCATTTTATACAATGTTTCCCCTGCTTCTTCTAATGTGATATGACCCTCTATAGATTTAGATTCTTCCTCTGAGAGTTTAACAATGTGTGGATATTTAACTTCCTCCTCCAAATTGACATTTTGTATAGAGTCATCAATGTTTCGATATAACTTTTGATAAAAGTGTTTTGTTTCTTTCAAAATATCAAACTGATTATAAATAATATCTTCATTATCCAATTCTACTCTTGGGATAATTTTATTGAGGAAATTTCTAAAAGTAATTTCTTTATCGTCAATTAGATCAAAATTTTCAAAATTGTAAATAGGCGCTGCGTATTGTTTTTTAACATTTTCTATAACAGTGTTTATTGTTTTTAAAAACTCATCGTCATACAAAAGGGAATTGTTGAACTTCCATAACCCTTTACCTTTCTTGAAGTCATTAAAAATTAAATTCAGACTAATCATTGAATGGTCAGACCTATAACTAGGTTCTATGGAGCTTGCTCTGACACTAGATAATAAGTTTCCTGATATAAGAAAGAAATCTAATCTACTTTCAATGGAGATTTCTTCCTCCAAGTATATCTTAAGGTATCCGGATGAAATTCTCTATATACATCTACATATTTATTATCTTCAATGAGTTCAATAATCCTTTGTCTTGCATTTGGGTTATTCACATTTTTATAATTAAAACAATCTAATTCAGGTTTCAATACTAGATTAAAATCACCACATATTATAATGTTCTCAGATTGAAAATCCTCAATGTATTCTTGAAGTTTAGAATAGAAAGCTGGATTATCATTGTTTGGCCCATAAACACAACACAGTAGTAACTTTTTTCATCTTTAATGTTTAAAATATATTAAATAATTTTTTTTCTCTCAATATGTTCAGACTCCAACTTCCAACACATTTAATAAATGAAGTTATAATTTTTTTTAGAGTTTTATCAGGATATGACATGAAGTCGGTCATATCAAATTCCATAACGATCGAGGAGCGTTACAGTAGATTTGATCACACACCAACTTCATCATGCCATTTCCCGATGAAACTCTAAAAATGTTATTTTATTTCTTATATTTTACTTTTTTGAGCTTTTCTGATCAAAATTTGTCCGTTGTCTGTCGCTGTCGCTGTCTTCGTTAACTTTTTACATTTTCGTCTTCATCTAAAGAACCATTGAGCCAATTTCAACCAAACCATTTCAACCATTTCAACCAAAGTATCCTTAGGTAAAGAGGATTCAAGTTTGTTCAAATGAAGGGCCACGCCCTTATTTCAGGGAAGATAATTGAGAAATAGTAAAAATTTGATGGTATGTTTTAAAACTCGTCTTGTCAAAAGCCACTTGCCAGGAAAGATGAAACTTATAAGGAAGCATCCTCAGGTAGTGTAGATTCAAATTTGCTCAAATTATGACCCGCGGGGGGTAGAGCAGGGCCAAAATGGGCTATCAAACTTTTACATAGAAATATATAGGAAAATTCTTTAAAATTTTTCTTCTCAAAAACCACTGTGCCATTAAAGATGAAACTTATAAGGAAGCATCTTCGGGTAGTGTAGATTCAGATTCATTTAAATCATGGCTCCTGGGGGTAGGGCAGGGCCAAAATGGTCGATCAAACTTTAACATAGAAATATATAGGGGAATTCTTTAAAAATTTTCTTCTCAAGAATAGCAAAGGTATGAATGATCATACATTGTATTTATATGGAAGCATCCTCAGGTAGTGTAGATTTAGGTTTGTTAAAATCATGGCCCCTGGGGTGTAGGACAGGGCCACAATGGCTGGTCAAAATTTTACATAGAAATATATAGGGAAATTCTTTAAAAATCTTCTTCTCAAGAATAGCAAAGGCATGGAAATCAAAATTCGAAAGAAAAAAGTATATTTGATATATCTCCCTATTTAAAAAAAAGAAATATTTTGGTTGTATCTGATATTGTAATGTTTCAATGACCAGAGGCGGGTGGTTGGAGGAACAGTTGGTCAAAGAAATACCCCGGTATATTGTTTTAGAAGTTGATTTCAAATTTACAGTTTCTTTTGGATAGTGCCTCATTTAAGAACTAAAATTATTTATAGATTAATAAACGTAATTTTGATCAAATAAAATGAAATTATTTGGTGTATGAAATATTAAAGTTCATAATCATAATCACAACAGAGCATGGATGACTTATCCGAAGTTACACTTTACATATATTTTGAATAAATAATAATAGTCAATCCTTAAAGTCATCAGTATCTATTAAGAAAATTACTTTTATATTGTTAATATTACTATCACAAAGTTGAACTGATAAGATATCATCATCACAAAATATATTCAAAATTAGAATTTATTAAATACACTTTAAAAATTGTTTAGATTTCGTGATATTTTAAATTCATAACTAACTATTTCTAAAACTTTTCATTATGATAAAATTGCTTAATACATGTTCGTAAATTTTGTTATAGTATTTGCTTACATATTGTATTATATAGAAACCAAAATATTTATTTTCTATATTTGATGACCTTTACAATTCCACTTGACTCCCCCACCCACAGTCGTCCCATTGTGTCCACACTCACTATTCCACAGAAATCCAGACTACAGAGAAACTGACCGTCCTGATCAATGATGTGGGTACAGGTATTTCCTTCATCTTTCACTATTATACGACCAGCAGAATCTGTTACAATATTCGTGGGACTAAACTGCTTCGCCATCGTTTGTTGTCCTTTATATCGGAATCGGAGTTTTCCTGCCTTGTTAACTACAACAACTATATCAGCATTGCTATCAGAGGCACAAATATCCCCGTTGTTTGTTTTCTGTCACAAAAAGCATGCTTTTTCCGCCTTTATATAGTCGATAACCTTGGTCGTCCTTCTCTATCTCCTGCTTTATTGTTTGACCTTCGTAACGAACACTTTTATAATGCTCATCATTAGATGTACACATACTGACCAGTAAGTCACCTGATTGTGTACAACACAGTCCTGCTGGTTTCCACCCCTGTGGTGCTGTGATCTGTGCTGTTGTCTGGTGGACATCATTAATAATTTGATTATCCAAGTCTGTGTACAGTAGATGCCCTTTATTTGAAACTGAAATGTCACTAGGATGATTTCGACAGGTAGGAATAACGGTTCCCTTTACAGAACCCCGTACGTTAATACGAAAAATGGTTTTATTTTTCTGTTCAGTTACCCACACCTCCTCTGGATTTAAACATGCCATTCTCATCAACGTTGTTGATCCAGTGTGGAAGGATGCGATTTCTACGGCTTTGTCTCGGAGCTCAATGGATACATCTGAACTGTTGATCGGTTCTGTTTGGATCTTGGGTTCCTTTAGTTTGCCAAAATCTTGGTAAAGTTTTCCTTTATCTATGTCCTTGGAAACAAAATCCGGTAGTTCCAGATCTATTTGTAAGGAGATATTTAGGTACTTCTGAATATGGCTTTCATATCTTGTGATGTCACTAACGTCCATGGACTGAGAAATCTTTTTGTTCTGCATAGCAATTTCATTTAGGCTTGCAATATTATTTTTTATTTCCTTTTGGTATTGTTTTAATTTCTTTATGCCATTTCCTCTCATTTCTGCAATATCTTTCTTGTTTTTCGCTACGATTTCTTCAATGCATCGCTGCCAATTTAGTCCATGTTTTGTGACTGATTGTTCTAATTTGTCACATTGAGCATTTAAGGTTGCAATTTTCGATTCTAATTCTGTATCTGCTTTTTCAAATTTAGGAATGATATTTTCTTTTACATAAGCTGTGTCTTTCTCCAGCAGTTTTTTCTTTTCATCAACAATGCCCCTGATATCAATAATTCTATGACCATTATGGTCCCCACTGAGACATTTCAGGCAAACTTCTACTTTACATTTCTGACACTTAACAGTACACTTTTCGCCACTATGGGCTTTGCAGTTTGGAAATGAAAGGTGGAATTTTCTCTCTCGGTATTTGACAATTTCGTGATTAGAGGATGATGACGTCATATTGTGTTTTCCGACGCATTCTTCACATAAGTTGACCTGACAGGGATTACAGTGAAGAAGGGCGGGCCTCCTGTCACAGAGGTGACACAGGATAACGTCTTGTGCTTTAGTTGTACTGGCGGTCATCTTTGGCAGTGTTACAAAGTTCCTACCATTTCAATCTTAAAATAGTTAAAATCTCATTAAATTCTAGATTTATGTTGCAGTATGTGTGACTTCTGCTTTAAGGATTTCCATCCCTAATAGGACCAAATTCTCCATACTTAAATGTCCAACAAGAATATAATACTCTGATATTAAATTAAAACATTTTATAGTGGAGAAGGATTGCTCTCATGAAAGTTAAAAAAAATTCATTAATTAAGCAGTAGTTATCTAACAAAGATTGCATTGAAGTCTATGGGGAAAAGCGTTTTTTCAAAATAAAAAATCAAATAATTTGAATATCGATAAATATTCAGTGGAAATATGTATTGAAGCATTAAAATAGTATGATAATAGCAAGCAATTTTTCCGGATAAATTTTTTAAATTAATTTTTATATTAATTACAAAAAGGATAAAGTAAACCCTTACCAAATTTTAAGGTCATAAATTAGGACACATCCCACTATACAAACTTAAAATAATAAATGTGAATTATGTCTAAATAAATTGAGTATTCAATGCCTACATATCTGTTATGTATTCAATTTCAATGAATTTGTTCCTATTAGGGATTGAATACCTTAAATTCAATTTAAAGACAAGAAATAGACAACATTGAATACCTTAAATTCAATTCAAAGACAATAAATAGACAACATTTTTAATTTATTTAACATTTTCATTCTAAAATTCGCCGCGTTATTTACTTTTCCGTATTTTTTCTATGCGTTTCCTTATTTAGTAAATGATACGTTCTATCTCGAATTCTCGGCTATCTATTTTTTCTCTTAACATCAGAAGTTCCTGCGTTTATTTTTTACTTCATTAAAATGTCTGAAATCAATTCATATTGTCTATCAGGGACCTATATAATAGACAGTATATATATGTCCCTGTTTTAAACGTCGATTGCCATATTGCCCCTCTCCCTCTCTCTTAAAAAATAATGATCTCGAGAGATGAATTTTCTTTAAGAGTTGACGGCATCAGTTTAATACATGTAGTTTACAATTTTTACTCCTGTACCTGACCAAAACATCATGTCTTCTTTGTCTGCAACATTTCGAAAGTATACATCATCATCACATGCACCAATTCCGATTTTTTAAATAGTGCTTACAACAGCAGCGCCGTAGCAAAATATGATCCTTGCAGATGGAGACAGCTATCTATACACTACAGACTTCGGACCGTGGCTTGACACCATGTAGTAGGTGGTGCTAATTATCAACTTGCCTTTCTCTCATTGGTCTCCTAGTAGCTTACACAATAGTTATAAAAAGTGCATGAACACAGATTTGAAGTTAATATTTTCTGTATAATATCACGACTTATATATTTTAATAGCATTTCACACAAAAATATATAAAAATTTTATTTCATCTTAAAGTTATTGAAACTTTTAATTTTTTGGTGGGTTTGATTTAAGACTGACACATTCTTCTACTCTCACAAATTTTACCTTTTTTCTAAGTACTTGGAAAAGTGGCAATCTTGTGTATAAATGAAAAATATTAGAACTTGAAAAATAATTATATTCAGAGTAGAAATATTAGAAAGTAAAACTCCTTCACAAGTATCCTCATTCCGAGCTAAGTGTTGTGTACAGAGTTTACTAAATTGATCACATCCGTGAAACGTACACAGTTTTTGTAAACAGGGCACGAGCTCTGTTATTGTTGATGTTTACGATTCTCCGGGTGCGTTCAATTGTTAAGGTGTGCTCACCAAAACTGCACGGACTGACAATATACTGTGTGTATGTTTTGCTTATAAACATTTCTACTCTTAACTTTCTAGATTATAGTTTTTATATTTTTCATTTATACACAACAAGATTGCCACTTTTTCTATGTATTAAGAATAGAAATCATTTGAAAGTGCAAGGATGTGTCAATCAAATCCGTCTAAAAGAATTGAAGTTTTAATAACTTTTAGATGAAATAAGATTTTATTAATTTATTTTTGTGTGAAATGCTATTTAAATATATAAATCGTAATATTATACAGAAAATATTAACTTCAAATCTGTGCCCATGCACCATTAATTGGCTATCGGTAAATACACTCACAGTTTTTATTAACTCAGGGCTCCGCTCCCCGGGAATGAAAAACTGTAACTTTAATATCTATAGTGTAGGGCGTCCGAAAAGAAAGGTAACACATTCAAACTTTTAGAATTCAGGTTTAAAGTTGATGAATGATGTAAAACTTACCTAATACATACAGCTTTAATCATTCAATAAAGAGGTTCGTGTGTTTCTGTTTTGCTTTTAATCCACGCGTGCATATCCATGAATAACCTCTAGATCCATTGGTAACATTTGCTTTGATTGATTCTTCACAGACCTTTACATTCGTTAAACCAAGGACTTGATTATAAAAGCAGATATGATTAAACTAAATTTTAAAATATTTGATCAGCGCATAATATCTATTACTAAGATCCGACACTCTTCACGTGTCTGTACCTGTGTAATTAGACTTCGCCTCGGTCAGAAGCTTCGCTTCGAGCCTCGAGAGATATTTTTCAAATGTAACCCTAAATATGTATATTTTTAAATTACTCGTGGTGAGTTAAACAAACACTTTGACCTATCTGTTTGATATCAGCCTGTTGCATTGCTCGAACATTACTAAATTAACTTCCGGATTGAAAATAATTATAAGGTAATATTATAAAAATCTCGCGAGATTGGCTACCCATCGGTCAAATATGATTTTAAAAATAAATATTTTCAAATTTCATTCTTATATCTGTATTTTTTTTTCTATTATACTCGTTATAAATAAAACAAAGACTATTACCTGTCTCTTTCCATAACAGTCTTGTTCCAAAGTTTCTATCGTCTCTATATTAACTTTTGGTTTGAAATGCTTAACTTTGTAGTTAGAGTTGTTTCGCTTCCTATCTTAGGAAAATCACTAATTATGTGACGTATACTGTTGTGTTGCAGTAATCACCATTCAACACGTGGGTCAGCCATAACGGAACTACTTTATTCAATATTCATGCGCAGTACATTCTAATATAAAAACTGTTAACGAAAGATACTAAAGATCCGGAATACATCACATATACATGTGACACGTTTCTACTGCTAACATTTTTGCTTTGATATATTTGCCACAGACCCTTAAATCGTGTAATCTAACTAAAGAAAGAGTAACGTGTATAAAAATTATATCTTAAACTACATTTTAATATATGAATCTCATTTTTGCACATAAACATAAATTTAATCTAAATTTCTAAGTCCCCAGGTAAGTTTTTGCATCACACTGCTTTTACTTGTACATTAAATGATTTTGATAAATGAGTGTTCAGGATAAATAGAAGCAAAGCAATTTTTTCACTTATTTTAATTTTATTGAAGTGCTTTAACACAAACTGTAGAAACGCTAGAATTAAAAATTCGCAACATTCAAGTCTGCATTTACCCTTCATCCAAACGAACTAAGAGAAAAGACTTCATACTGTTAAAAATTCTGTTTTATTTTCATAAATATTTTTTTATTTTAAAAATGTTAATATCTATACGGCTTTTCTTTACATATTTTATTAGGTAGTGATGTGATGCATTCATGTACAGCAATTTTTTTTTCAAGAAAACATCTAATTTGATGTAAATAATTATTTATTTTCTTTGAAAAAGTACCAAAAAAAAACAACATATAAAATAATTAAAAACTAATGTCAGCCTTTCAATGCTTAAAACCATTGTTTAAAAAGGTAGACTCAGAGACATCTTAGAAAGGAGGGAGCGGGGCAGATAACAGATTATTATTATGCCCCCCCCCCCTTAAAAATCGTAATTCTGTGTGTGTGATAGATTCATCACAGACCTTTATATTCAACTAGCTACCTAAATTGGGTGTAAAAAGAAGAAGATATTTTTAAATGCATGTAAATCCTACTAAAGAGTTGGTGTAAAAAAGATACAATTAAACTAAATTTTAATATATTTGATCAGTGCATACTATTTATTACTTCAGTCACATACTCTTCACCTGCCTGTACATGTTTAATTGGCCCGCAATATCGGCTTTGTCTCGATCAGTAACGAGTCCCAAAAGAAAAAAAAAGTCCAGTTGTTAACCTGAATATGTATATTTTAAATTAGTGATTGGTAGTAAATAAAGCAGACACTATATTACGTATCTGTTTCATATCAGCCTGTTCCGTAGTTCAAATATATCAAAATAAACTTCTGTATTGAAAATAATTATAAGGTGTTAAATATTATTAAAAAAAAATCAAAAAAAAAAAAAATCGCGAGATTGGCTACCCATCGGTCAAATATGATTTGGAAAAAATAAATATTTTCAGATGTTACCCTAATATTTGTATATCTTTTTTTTACTCTTCATAAATAAAATAAAGACTATATTACCTGTCTGTTTCCGTAACAGCCTTGTTCCAAAGTTTCTATCGTCACAACTAGACTGTACGGAAAAAAAGTATTGACGACAGAGTTGGAAAAAAATCTACTTCATAACCCACAAATCATAGAAAAACACTTATTTGAGGTATTCGTATACACTTGTTACGTCGTATACACTTGTTACGTTTCTATTGCTTACATTTGTGATTTTATATATTTACCATAGAACTTTAGATTTTTCAATCTAACTTACAAAAATGTAAAAAAAAAAAATAATAAAAAAAAAGAAGATTTTTTAAAACTACATTTTAATATATGTATCTCATTTGTACACATAAATCTTGATCTGATTTTCAGAGAAACTTCAGAATAATCAGATCAACGCTAAGCCGAAATAGAAGACGATGCAATTTGGATCAAAAGCTTCAAAACTTTTGAGAAACTTTTGTAGTCGTTCTTTAAAAATATTGTCTCGGAATACAAAATCATTTTTATTAAGTTTGAATCAATGTTTAGAAAATAGAATCGCACTTTTAAGGCCGTAAAGAAATCTTATCTTTTTATTGAAGTAAGAATATACGAGTTGCGGCCCTTGTTGTATGGCTGCACTTTGTTTTCGCTCTCACCAAAAACTGTAATTTCTTCTACGAAAGTGTGGTGCTCGGGTGAAGTGACTGGTTTTATCGATAGAACTTGGAAGGGGGCTTGACTATGGACAAATTATGAGTGTATGCCTTGAGCTTAGGAACTTTCAAGGTTTAAGAAGGTTTATGGAAAGTTTTTGTTTACCGTTCGTTGGCTGAGGTATGTGAACTCTGCTCATACACACTCATATACTTTTTGATATATTAGAATTGAACTTTCATAGTATGTGTGACAAAAATAAACGCAATTTAAGTGATATTTCACTGCAATATTCTGACGTTGCGAGTAAAAAAACCCGAGAGGGATCACTAAACAACTCAGGTATGGAGGGTACATCCAATCAACTCGGGGCGCCAGTATGTAGCTCTACCCCCGACACCCATCCCTCGACAATGTTGCAACATCAACATCAACCCCCACACTTTGGTTATCCGGCACAATACATAGTTAATCCCCAGCCTCTAACAATATCAAGTGATGATTTACAAAAAATAGCCGACGCTGTTAGTGCATCAGTTAGAGCTTCTATCAGAGAGGAGGTCCAGGAGTTGATACATCAGATGACCGAAAAGATGATGGAGCCACTACGGTCTGAGGTCAGCCTTTTGCGTAAAGAAAACGAAAATCTGCGTCTTCAGGTAGACGAATTGGAGCAATATGGTCGACGGCCCCTCATCCGTGTTTCCGGCATTCCTGAATCCCCTGATGAATCAACTACTGAAAAGCTTCTAGAAGTGACATCATCAGCGGGAGTTGCGCTTGCAGCCTCAGATATTGTGATCTCCCATCGCGTTGGCGACCCACGGAAACAAAGACACTCACCGAGACAAATCATTGTCAGGCTCCGATCTACTGATGTCAAGTTTTCACTGATGAAGGAAGCTAAGAAGCTGCGGAAAAACTCTCAAACTAAACATATTGTTATCAACGAAGATCTAACCAAATACCGTGATCGTCTTCTTTACTTCTGCAGGCAGCTCTGTCGAGAACGCAAGTTAAAGCAGGCCTGGACATCCAACGGTAAGATTAGCGTCCGTGACCATGGGGACAGGACTTATGCGGTCCGTAAGGAGTCGGACTTAGTCCCCTTTGGCCACGTGTTGAAAGAGAGTGGCCCCACATAGACCACTCTACATATTTATATCATGCCTTGCTGTAGTTACTCAAATAACATTTTTGACAATCATAGATAGAAATGATTGAGAAACTATGTTTATACAAAGTTACTTGTTAACTTCTTCATATTTATATATAAACTAGCATATATATTCACAAAGTTTTAATTTCACCTTTCACCCTTACCACGCTCAAAACTCCACTCCCTTATTATATCAAATGTTCTCATCCTACTTTCTATTGTGTACATATGTTGCATTTGTTTGTACATTTTTTTCTTGTTTATATGTTGACAGAGATTTTCATAACATTGTGGTACTATACGCGGACCAATTCCATTTGTTCTCTTATTCAGTCATCACCATTTCATCCTATAACATATTACCCCACCTGACCCGATTTTTCACATTTGAAATCTACCAAAACCCAGGTGTTACCTGATTAATGAGTGTAGACATTTCTAGCTACCGGGCTAGTGTGGGGGTATTTTATCACATTGCCATTTTTCCCAAATCATTACTAAGTTTGAAAGATTTTGTCAGTATTAATTTACTTTTACAGTACGGCATAAAATGTCTACATATTATTATACTCTTACATGTATTGGCAAACATGGAGCTAAACAACACCATGCACGATATTTCATTCAAATGTTCTACCAATACCAGTGCACCTATTTTACATAATTTATGTATGTATATATTAATTATGACTCTTATTACCTTCTTATATTCACTTCTCCTACTCATGTCAGGTGATATTGAATTGAACCCAGGGCCTACTTTAACACCAAGTGTCTCATGTTCAATATCCACATGTAATTCATCAACAAATACTCATAACAACTCATTATTCGACCCAAATAGATTTACTTTCGCTCATTTAAATGTCCAAAGTCTTATTCCCAAGATCCAAACACTTGAAGCAGAACTTCACAACCACACCATCCTTTCGTTCACTGAAACATGGCTTCACGAAAACAATATAAACTCAGACATCGATATACACAACTTCCAATCTCCATTTTGTTATTGTCGAAAGTCAAAAACGGGTGGGGGCGTGGCAGTATATGTCAAGGACAATATTTTCGCAAAACGCCGAACTGACCTCGAACCAACCACGGTTGAATGCGTTTGGTTGGAACTTTTTATGGGTGGCCAATCTTATCTGTATGGAACTTTTTATCGACCCCCAAACTCTCCGGTATCTATATGGAGGGATATTGAGTACTCTATAGACTTAGCTTATAACACTAAAATTAGTAAAATAATAATCACAGGTGATTTTAACGCAAACTTACTGACCAACAATTATCAATCTGATTTTCTCATCAATATATTGACTATGTATAACATGACCCAACTAATTGAAGAACCTACTCATTTTACCGAAGAATCTTCCACACTTTTGGATGTTCTTATAGTCAGTGATAATAATATTATAGAAAAAGCTTGTGTTGGCGATTGTTTTCTAGATCAGAACGTACGTTATCATTGTCCTGTCTATGCGTTAATAAGTCAATGTAATCAAATATCTCACACATTTAAACGCGAAATTTGGTTATTCAATCAAGGCGATTATGATTCTTATAGAGACAACCTGAATTCAGTTGACTGGGAAGAAATACTATCTGATTCTGACATCGACACAAACGTAAAAAGATTTAACGAAACAATAATAGAGCATGCTAGAAATAACATTCCCAATAAGATAGTGACAATTAGAAAATCTGATCCTCCTTGGATAAATAATGCAATTCGAACACTTATCCGAAGACGGAAACGATTACATTCAATCGCTAAACGAACTGATCATCCTGATAAATGGTCTGAATTTAGAAAAATAAGAAATCACTGTATATGCACTATTCGTAATGCTCGCGAGGACTACTACAAAAAGTTATCAAATAATATAGCCGATTGTAATGACTCACGAAAGTGGTGGAATATGGTAAATAAAATATCCAACACTCAGACCCGAAATGACTTACCTCCCTTAGAGGTTAATGGCAATGTTATTGATAATAATTTCGATAAAGCAACCGCATTTAACAATTTCTTTACGAACCAGTCAAAAATCGACGATTCATCAGCGATTCTTCCACAAACTAGTACATGTATATGTAATAACAATGCTTCTGATCACGTGTATTCAGAAATAATACTGACTGTTGATGAAGTTAATAACGTTCTTCTTTCATTAGATACGTCTAAGGCGACTGGGCCAGACCTCATAAATCCGCGACTTCTAAAGGAAGCTGCAACAATCTTAAGTTTTCCATTATGCTACTTATTCAACAAATCACTTCAAAGCTCATTGTTTCCTACGGAATGGAAACAAGCAAACGTCACACCTGTTCACAAAAAAGGCAAACGAAATGATATCAACAATTATAGACCTATTTCATTACTGTGTATTACTGGGAAGGTCATGGAAAGATGTGTTCACAATCATATTTATAGTTACTTTGTAGAAAAGAAATTCTTTTGTAATAATCAGTCAGGATTTATCTCTGGCGACTCAACAGTTAATCAATTATTAGATATATCTAACGATATTGGTCGAGCATTAGACTCGGGGAAGGAGGTGCGTGCTGTGTTTTGTGATATAAGTAAAGCGTTTGACAGAGTTTGGCATAAGGGCTTGCTTTATAAACTGCGAGAAGCTGGGGTAGGAGGGAAACTTTATTATTGGTTCGAAAATTATCTTCAAGGTCGTAAACAAAGAGTTGTAATAAACTCATCTTCATCGGGATGGTGCAATATTGAGGCTGGCGTGCCTCAGGGATCAATACTGGGTCCACTGTTATTCCTTGTATATATAAATGATATTGTGTTTGACATAAAATCTAAAATCAAATTATTTGCGGACGACACCACCTTATACATTATTGTTGAAAACCCGACTATCGCAAGTACAACTTTAAACAGCGATCTCGACAAAATCCATAAATGGTCTAATCAATGGTTAGTTACCTTTAATCCTCAAAAAACTGAAAGCTTAACAATCAGTACCAAACGTAACCGAACTTCACATCCAGACCTGTATTTGAATGGACAAAAGATAAGTGAAGTGTCACATCATAAACATTTAGGATTACATTTTTCAGACAATGGTCAATGGTCATATCATGTTAATGTTGTCGTGGCGAAAGCGTCGTCTAGGTTACACATTCTAAGACGACTCAAATTTTTATTAGACAGAAAATCCTTAGAAAAACTATACTTCTCCTTTGTAAGACCAGTTATTGAGTATGCAGATGTAGTTTGGGACAATATCCCAAATGATTTAGCTGATAAACTCGAAAAAATTAACATTGAGGCTGCTCGCATAGTTACAGGCGCGACTAAACTAGTAAGTTTAAATGATCTTTTTCGAGAAGTTGGATGGGATACGTTGCACAATCGAAGACAAAAACATAAAATAATCAAGTTTCACACCATGGTTCATAGAAGTGCGCCTGATTATTTATCTTCTTTAATCCCTTTAAGAATCAATGAAACACACCATTATCCTACAAGACGATCACACTGCATTACTCAACAGAAGTTTAATACAAACCACTATGCACAATCTTTTCTACCATCCACTACAAAGCTTTGGAACGAACTACCTATAAATATCCAAGAAAATCCCTCAATATCTAATTTAAAACGCGTGCTAAACACAAACTGTCATAAAACTCCAAAACATTTTCTATTTGGTAAGCGCACAGAACAAATTTTACATACACGACTCAGACTTAATTGTAGTACACTTAATTCTCATTTATTTGCAAAACATATAATAGATAATCCTAATTGTGCTTGTGGAAAAATTGAAACAACAACACACTTTTTATTAGAATGTCCTCTTTACACTGACTCAAGGAAAAAATTCATTAATCCATTAGGACCAGTTAGTTTAAATATTCTCTTATTTGGAGATTCAACTAAGAATTATTCCTTCAATACAAACATTTTTAAACATGTACATCAATTTATTTCTGCCTCTAAAAGATTTGTAACTTGAATATTACTTGTGGCCTTATACTGTTGTTCTTGTATTGTATTGTATTGAATTGTATGACTGTTTATTCCTCATTTACTGTTAATGTTAATTCATGTTATGATATATCTCTCTAAAAATTTTTCTCATTTTTGTTTTATCTTTATTTTTTCATTATATTTCTTTCTATATCTGTCATTCAACAAGGGCAAATATTCATTTATAGTTGAAAGTTAATTTAAGGAAACGGATTAATATAAGTTGTTACAACTTGTTTCCGAATCCTGTATGTATTATCTGCTGTGTATATATATGATGTCTAATTTAAATGAAATAAAGTTTAAACTAAGTAAGATTGTCTTGAAGAAGATTTACTATTTAATGTTGTAAGAATTGCAAATATATTATATCAACTATTCAAACCAATTCAAAAAGGCGATTTCACCGACTCGAATTAAATATTTACCACTTTTTATATTAGAATGAGATATATCACTTATATCTAAATAATTATATTGATAAAAATCTGACCTATGACTAATGATTGGAAGAATATACAAAAAGCAAACGAAAGGGGGATAATTAAATTAATTCCAAGAAAATTTTATTACCTGGATTACGGTGTATATTGCCATCACTAGGATGACAAAAGCTAAAACACTTAACAGTGTCACATAATATAGTTTTGCATGTATTACAATTAAACTTCATGAAAACCATTTTAAGAAGAAAATCGATAGCGGCATCCCCTGGATTAATAATACATGTAAATGCAGAACTGATGAAATGCGGACAAAATGGAAAACATGCTTATTTGGATTTAAATTTTATTTCTTCATCAATGCCCTTCTTATATTTGTAATAATATTATTTAGTTTTTATCACAGATATGTAACATTGATTACATTGATTGACTAGACTTTTATATGTTATCATTTCCTTCTCCATTAAACATCATTTGGCCAAGAGAGTCTATTGTGAATAGGCAGAAGCTGGGTCTTGTTGGTTGAAACCCATGACGAGTTAAAAAGTCTATTATCTCCTGTCCGGCCGGGCCAGTTTTTAGCCACATCCACTCCATTAATACCGCTCTCACATCGACTTTATTCAAAAAAGTTTTCACCTCCTCTGAATACTCTATTCTCGTAACCTTCAACATCCATTTTTATTATCACTTTATTCAGATTAAAATCCGGGAGTTTAAGTATGTCGTCAAGAGCTGCTGTCTGTACGTTTCCGTAGTTACCTGAAACACGACTTCCTCTAACTTTGTTTGGATTTTTATCTTTTGCTACAAAGGTTCCTCCTATATTTCCTCTGTTTGCTCCCAAAGAAACCGTTTCTTGAACATCTGAAAGAGCATTATATATCAACTGAACGTTCTCTGTAAAATTGTTTAGTTTCACAGTAGCACACAGTCTTTGGATATTCATTGCCAGTGCATCAACAGCAACCACTTTTCTACCAAATTTTGCAACGGCAATCGAATAAACTCCAATGTTGGCACCGAGATCTAAAAATTGAAAGTTTGGATCCTGTCTGAGAAATGTCAGAATGAGGTCAATAAAGCCTCCTTCCCAGGAGCCAAATTTCAGAACACTATTACTAACATGAATGTCGTCTTTGGGGTTATGTATAAAAATCGGAATAGCCCCCGCCGAGGTTTATATAATGTCGCCTGCATGAACTTGAGGTAGTTTTTACATGTTTTATCGTCTCTAGTCCATGCATTATTTTGCAATTCTAGCATAAAATGGAACAGATGTAAGTTCAAGTGTTTGTAAAATCTTCTTTAGATAGTTGTTATTTTTGTTTATTTTAAATTTATTTATTTCCCAGATCCTAATCTATAACAACACATGAACTAATATCTTTAAAAGAAAATAAGGCAGATGCCAGGGCCCTGACTAAGCTTCTTCTATAAAAATAATATTTGTCTTAATGTAAAATATATCTTAAATTAATATTTGAGTAGAGCCGCCAATAGTGGGAGCCATAATTACGTTTCACAGTGCCCCCTTATGTCAGTGCTATACAGGAAGACTTCTCTTCTGGTTTCTTCTCTGTAATATTAAATACAAGAATTAATAATTTTGCACCTGGTTTACTTTATTTTAGAAAAATACAAAAATCTTACGCTCAATATTAACATTTAGATGTCATTATATTGAAGAGTAGGCAAACTTTTATTTTGTTTTTACATGACTGTACATGTTGTATTCAGTTTTACTTTAAAACTCTAATCTACATAACATTTTATGTTTATAAATTCTATATACTATACATAAGTAATAAGAGATTTATCAATTGCTATCATTTTCTGTGATGAAAAAACAACAATATATTTCCACTGAATTTTAAAAGATAAAAAGTTTCTGTTAATGTTTTCCCATATACTGGAGTTTTATGAAGAGACTTACTTTTACAATTTACGAATGACTTCTACAGTTTATACATAGACCAACTCCAGTTACTTAAATGTAAAAGTCAGTTGTCGCATGTAAAAGTAAGTCTATTCATAAAACTCCATTAGACACATAATCACATTTTAAAAAAAATCATGTGTTTCATATTTACAATGTAGGCACATGCAAGATACATCCTTTTTCCCATTTACTCACATAAGAATTGTTACAATAAACACCATCCAATATTTCTCCAAGTGATAACAGAATGAGTTGTAGAGGAGAATATTTAGGATTTTAGCTTATTAATGACGCACATGTTCCATAATTTTTAATCATCACAAAAGTTTACATTCAGACGACAAACAGAGAGTATCTTAGCAGAAAAGATATGAGCTATGTATCTGCATTTTTGCAATATTTCGCGATACAATGGAACCCATAATATAATGATAAGCGAGTATATATATTTACATTTCCAATCTTTGCAAACTAGAATAGGTTTATGTTCTCATAAACTACGATGAGGAGACTAAAAATACCTTATTTCCATTGTGATATGATTGAAGCATAAACCTAAATTTAGGTCTACGATTGAAGTAAAAAATTCAACTTTTTTCAACAATGATCGTTGATTGACAAAAATAGATGGCAAGTCATCAGAAAAACAATGTAAGATATGAGTTTAAATTTTGAGAATTCATGAGGTACATGAGCAACAAGCTTCACGTCTGCATATTTATCATGAAGCACTAAAGCTTCACACCCCCTGTGAATGCATAAACATTTTTAAAAGATGTTGAAAATATACTAACAAAAATAAAGACAACGTTTAATTTTTGAAGCAAGTGTATCCACGTATACCTATACTTCCGTAGCCATCATGTTCTTTCTGTATACCATACTTTGAGCAGATTCTAACATGCTAATGTACAGGAGTTTTAGTTGACAAGCTTAATCTGTTCTAATCACATGATTTCATGCTTCTTAAATAAAATCGAAATTCAAAACATACAAATAGAACAATACATTTGAAATATCTCATTATATAGAACAGGAAATATTTTGGTTGTAGCTAATAATTATTATAATAGTTCAATAACCAGAGGCAGGTGGTTGGAGGAAGACTTTAACGAAGAAAAACATTGTTTCAGAGGTGTTTTTTTTTTTTTCAAAATTACAGTTTGTTTTGGATGGTGCGTCGTAAGACCTAACATTGGTTCTAGGTTAAATATACTAAATAAAATGAAATAATTCTTCGGTGTACAAATTTTAAAGTATTTGTTAATTATAACAGAATATGGATGCGACATCCGAAGTTACACTTTACAAATATTCTGAATAAATAGTCCAACTTTAACTCCAGCAACATTTATTAGAGAAATGACGGTTATTTAGTACTTTAAAATTCGAATTAAGATTGTTTCCACAGAGTTGACCTCTTTAGATTATCATCACAATATGTAAAAAATATTCATGAGTAGAATTTTTTAAAATAAAATTTTTAATACACCTTCAAAATTGTTGTTTTTGTGATTTTTGAAATTAATAACTAAAACGTTGATTTATTCCCAGTTTATCAAAATCTTAGCATTTTGTTGCATCTTCGATATTTATAAAAATGCGTTAATTTAACGCCCATTTATCATATTTGTCCCGTATTTTGACAATTGATGAAACAATAAAACATTTCATTATTTTAAAAAAAGCCCCTATAAATACTAGTATGTAAATATTGTTATAGTACTTGCCTACATATTGTATTGTAGAAATCAAAACATTTATTTTGTATATTTGACGACCTTTACATTTCCACTATTAAACTCTCCTATCCACAGACACAGACACAGTACTCCACAGAAATCCAGACTACAAAGAAACTGACCGTCCTGATCAATAATGTGGGCACAGGAATTTCCGTCATCATGTATTATTATACGACCTGTGGAGTCTGTGACAATAGTGGCAGGTTCAAACAGTTTCTCCATCGTTTGTTGTCCTTTATATCGGAATCGTAGTTTTCCTGCCTTGTTTACCACAACGACATCCTTGGCATTGCAATCAGAGGCACAGATATCCCCACTGCTGTTTTCCGTCACAAAGAGCATGCTTTTTCCTGCTTTATATATTGGTTTACCTTGGTTGTCCTTTTCTATCTACTGCTTATTGTTTGACCTTCATAACGGACAATTTTACGATGTTCATAATTAGATGTACGCATACTGACCAGTAAGTCACCTGATTGTGTACAACACAGACCTGCTGGTTTCCATCCATGTGGTGCCTTGATCTGCGCTGTTGTCTGGTGGACGTCATTGATTACTTCATTTTGTACATCAGTGTACAGTAGATGTCGTTCTTTTGAAACTGAAATGTCACTAGGATGATTTGGACAAGTAGAGGTAAAGGTCTCCTTTACAGAACCTTGTATGTTGATACGAGTGATTGATTTAATATTCTTCCCAGTTACCCACACTTCGTCTTTATTTAGACAAGCCATGTGGCAACGCACTTTGAAAAAATTACGCACTCTGAAAAAAATTTTCAAAGTGCGTTAAAATTGGGACAAAATCAACGCACTTTGAAAAAATTTTTCAAAGCGCGTTAAATTTTGGACCAACTCAACGCACTTTGAAAAAAAGAGTCTACATCAATATATTTTACCATGGACATACTTAACGCACTTTGAAAAAAAAATCATATTTTAGTCATGGAAAGATTTTATTTGTTATGAATCTTTCAAAAAACTAAGTCTAACCCTAACCTAAAAAATGAATTGAATTACTCCCGTCGAAAAGAGGAGAAGACGGGTATAAGATCCCTCAGTCCAAATCTTTATCTTTCCAATACATAGGTGTCGGTAACAAACAGGGGAGGGGAGCAATAAACCTAAAAAGGGTACGCTGCATTTTCAATGCTTATACGATGTATATATCTTTTTCCAAAATAAGTGGGGGGCTTAGCCCCCATCCATCCCCTCCCCTGGCCCTATCGCCCAGTCTCGATGTCTATGCTATACTCAAAGCATTCATATAATTATGTATTTACCTAGCTGGTATGACGTTGAAAACTTTCAATAATAAATGAGTTAATTAAAACAGATGAAAACTAGAAACTTTTAAGTATAGTAAAACGTATGAGAGATAAAGAATTTTTTAAATTTTGAACAATAAAATTGGCCCCTTTTTATTATGATAAATGCAAAGTTGCTTGAAGCTGTCCTCTGTTAGTGCCCCCTATACACCTTTACATCTACTTATTAAAGACTAGAATTAAAAAAAAGAAACGAATTAATGAACTTAAACAATCGTCACTCCTTTTTTCAAGACCCTTTACTTTTCCCTTTTATTTTATCAAAACCTTAAATATTAAAAACGTCAATATCCCAGGTCCTACTGTAACCGAGCAGTAATAAGAACAGGTCACGTTTTAATCTTTATTAAACACCAATAAACAGCAATGGCATATCCTATAAAATAATATACATGATTATAACTTCAAATAGAATGAAGAATAACATAAGTTATGAAAAAATAACAAGTTATGAAAAAGAAAAGTATTTCAAAAGCAAATACCTTTACGGACAGCACGGCCTCGAGAAGTTGTTTCCTTGAAAACTGGCTGGCGGGACAAGTAATTTCAATCAAACATGAGTATTTATACCTAGACCTACTGCGCAAGTGGATCGAGTTGATTTTTAAAATACGCCAGTCAGGAATAAGATTACAAAGAGTGTTCGACAAAAGCCTTTACAAAATGTTAGAATCATACTCACTTAATTCAATAATCGAATAAGAAATAAGTTAACAAAAGTGAGTACGGTATTAGCCTAAATAAATATATGAATTAAAATATGTAATTACTTGGTCACACACTCCCCGGCCAAAAAAATTGGGCTGTCCTCAGCACAAGTAATGATATAGGTAATTTATCATCACCTGAAAAGCAAAACGATGCAGCTTTTACGTGCAAAATATATACAAAAATGAATTTCCCAGACACGTGCTAAATGCAACATGGCTCGTTCAATTATTATCATAAATAATGCCTGGAGAAATCATAATTTAATGCATTAAATCTGAAAATCATTCAAAATCATAACATATAATACATATCACTCTCAATGTTCACTTTCATAGAACAATATATTCCAGAAATATAGAAACATCACAAAGAAAATTTCCTGATTTCGGATCGATTCACAACTTTTTCAACACATGGGTTTTTCACTTGTGCAACACGAAACACAGAAGAATTTTGATAAGGAATTCCAGTAACCACGTAAGGAACATCACTCCATTTATCCTGAATTTTATGACGTTTCCGGAAGTTACGATTTCTAAGATACACATTGTCGCCAACGGAAATTTCTGCATTTGTGATACGTCTGTCATGGGATTCTTTCCTCCTCTCTGCATTATGTTTGGTTTCTTGTAGTGCACGTTGATACGCAAACTGAATTTTTTCTTTATGTTGTTGAATCCATCGGTCCAAGTCCTGTGTTTGACCTCTGTCATCGTTTCCTAAGAGAAAATCTATTGGAAGGTAGGGATCACGTCCAAACATTAGATAGTATGGTGTAAATCCAGTAGAAGAATGAACGGTCACATTATATGCGAACACCACTTCCTTAATGTAATCTGGCCACCGTTTCTTTTTGTACGGAGATAAAGTACTAAGTAAATTATGCAGAGTTCTATTAAAACGTTCGCATTGACCATTTCCTTCAGGATGATGAGCGGTGGTTCTTGATTTTTAATTCCATAAATCCTACAAAGCTCTTGTATAATTTCTGCCTCGAAACATCTCCCCTGATCTGAATGAATTCGTTTACATATTCCGAACTTGCAAAACAATTCGTTAACCAACACTTTGGCCACAGTTTGAGCAAGTTGGTTTCTGGTAGGTACAGCTATCGTCCATTTGGTAAATACATCTGTGATTATCAAAACGTTTTCGAAACCCTGCGCTGGTTCTAAAACCGTGAAATCAATAGCGACAGTTTCCAAAGGTTCAGAAGCGATCAGATGTTCCTGTCGAGTATTTACTTTAGGTGTAGGAAGTTTTGCTAGGCAACATCGCTCACACTTTTTGCAATAGTCCTTGATATCATTGTACATGCCTGGCCAATAACATCGTTGTTTTACTAGGTTCACTGTTCTTTCTATACCTTGGTGTTCTGTATGGTCATGTAAATTTTCCATCACAATGTTTTTCATACACATTGGTAACACAATTTGTTTCAATTCACCTAACTTTGGGTCTGATACTTTCCTGTATAAGATTCCATCACACACAAGTACACGTTGAATCTGTTTCAGTAATAATCCAGTTATTTTGTCTTGTTGTTTAATAAACTTCACAGATGGCACAGTTTTGTTGATCAAGTGTTGTTTTAATGTAGATATTGCTTTGTCTTTCATCTGTAATTCTTTGATCTTTACTCTGTCAATTTCCGGAAATGTGGACTGTTCAGAAATAATCGCACTTAAACTATCCTTCTGTCTCAAATCACTTGGAATTGAAGATAATCCGGTAACATTGCACAATATTTCAGAACGCTGCAATCTCGATAGTACGTCGGCATTTGTGTTATGTTTTCCCTAGCGGTATTTAATATCAAAGTCAAAATTTGCAAGTTGTGACGCCCAGCGTTGCTCGTAAGCACCCAATTTTGCTGAAGATAAATAACGCAAAGGATTGTTATCCGTATACACAGTAAATTTGTTACAAATCAAGTAATCCCGGAATTTTTCTGTAACACTCCATTTTAATGCCAGTAATTCAAGTTTCATACTACTCAGGTTTTTCATTTTACGTTCGTTTGGTTTCAATGTTTTACTTGCGTACGCAATTACTCGTAATTTTCCGTCTTGTTTTTGGGAAAGGACAGCTCCTAATCCATTAATGCTGGCGTCTATTTCCAATATAAACGGTTCACTGAAGTCTGCATAAGCCAATAATGGAGCGGAAGTCAATTTTTCTTTTAGCTGGTTGAATGCTTGTTGACACTCTGAAGTCCATTTTGATTCCAGTTTCTTGTTTGGATGTTTATGAAAATCTCTGTTAAGTTGTAACAAAGGTGCTGATATTTGCGCAAAGTTCTTTATAAATCTCCTGTAGTAACCAGAAAATCCTAAGAATGACTTCAGTTGTTTCAGCGTTTGAGGTACTGGCCAGTCTTTCACACATTTGATTTTTTCTTCATCTGTTGATATGCCATCCTGACTGACAATGTGACCTAAGTAACGAACAGATTTTTTGAAAAAACTACACTTTTTCATTTTCAATTTCAATCCGTGTTTCTTCAAAATGGTAAATACTGTATCTAAGCGTTGTATATGCTCATCCATCGTTTTAGAATACACAATAATATCATCCAAGAAAATAAGTAGAATCTGAAAAATCTCTTCTCTGAAACACTGCTGCATCAGCCTTTGAAATGTAGCCGGAGCATTTGATAATCCGAACGGCATTCTGTTATATTCATATAAACCAAAGGGTGTTGTAAATGCTGTTTTAAAGCGATCTGATTCCTTAACTGGTATTTGATTGTAACCACTAGTCAGATCCATGGTTGAAAACACTGAAGCCCCATGTAGTACATCAAAACACTCTTCTACTCTTGGAAGCGGAAATTGATCTCGTTGACACTTTAAATTTAGTTTCCGGTAGTCGACGCATAGCCGAAGACTTGAATCTTTTTTCCTGACCAATACTATAGGAGATGCATACGGACTAGTACTTTCACGAATCACATCTTTTTCAATTAAATTCCGAATGTGCTGCTTAACTTCCTCGAATTGTCCTGGGGGTATTCTTCTGTACGGTTGGGTTACAGGTATATCATCCTTTGTCCTGATAACATGTTCCACAGTTGATGTGTATCCAATGTCGTCATCATGTTTAAAAAACACATTTTGATGTCTATTGAATAAGTCGGTGATTTTGTCCTTCATTTCGTCGGTTACGTCTAGTTGATACAGGTCATCTGGTAGCTGAAATTCCTTTGTATCTGATTTTACTTCATGTGTTGCAAAATTCTCCGAAATGAATATTTCCTCAGTAAATCCTGTTGATTTGAACTGAACTTTAGAATTATCATTAACAATATCCGCTTTTGACACTATCCCTATTCTCGTTCTGGGTCGTAGATAAATATTTTCGTCACCTACATTAGCAATGCGTACACTGGCCATTTTTCACAGAAGCATAAGTATTCACAATAACCAAATGCCTATGTAAATGACTCTTATTGACAAGCGGTTCCACTAATGCATTGTACTCCTTGTGAACTTGCGGTCCCGTGCAATGAACAACCGTTACCCTGTTTGGGTGAATCACAATAAGCTCAGCACTGTTCACTCGAGCGAATCCATACGTAAACGATCGCTGATCTTTATCGATGGACGTAAAAATGTTGGACAATTGTTGATCACTGAACCGACACTCACTGGAGACTCCCGTGTTCGATTTGTTTTCTTGAAAGAGAATTTTTTTTCACATACCAATTATATTCATTCCGATAACACCAGGTACTTCCTGTTTTCGTTGTCTAGTGATGGGGTCTGCCGGATCTTGAACTATGAGAATTCCACGCAAGGGAAGCATTTTGGTTAAACAAATAACATCACTTTCAAGGTATCCAATGTATGGTATGTTAATTCCATTTGCTGCTTTCAGTTGAATTTTACACGGGGTCAAAGATTTTCCATGTTTTTCCAAATATTTTCTATAGAAACTTTCTGTTATTGTAGACACGTTAGATCCAGTATCAACTAAACAAGGGATACTCACATTTTCTATTGCAATATTAATCACCGGACATGCTCCAATCCTGCGCGAAATTCCAGGAGAGCCCTTTGTATTCCCGTCTACCGTCGGACTCCGGTCGATAGTGGGGCAAAGTTTTCCTGCTGTGTTCCTGTATCTTTTCTTTTTGGGCAATTCCGTGAAATATGACCGAATTCCTGACAATTGAAACATTTTCTGTATCCATCAGTGAATCTATTTTGCGTCATCGTAGGAGGGGTTTTCAAAATATCTGAGTTGATTAATTTGTTTTTATTGTTGTTCAATGGCAGACATAAGCTTTTTGAATGAAGTTGAATCTTCACTTTCCGTTTTCTTTTGTTCCGATTCCGAATGCGGCATTTTTACACCTTCCTCACTCAATAATATGGCCTCTTCCCGTAATGCATAGAAATCACACTCTTCTGATTTACGTACTATTTTCTTTATTTCTCTCCTGATGTGCGCATCTCTTAGATTTTCGGAGAAATGTTCACATAACGTGCGTTCCTTATGTCTGAAAACCGATGAATCCTTACGAATAATCCTTTGGAATAAATCAAGTAAGGTGTTGGAGTTTTTCGGATAGATTCATTTTCTCCTTGTTTACAACCAAAGAAATTTTTCTGTAGTACGGTAATGGATTCCCTGTCACCGAAGGCTTTACGTAGACATTCCAATATTTCATTTGGTGCTGAGCGAATATCCGAGCGAAATTTGATTTCATCTTTAGCTTCACCCTCAAGATGCGAATAAATAAGATCACATTTTTCAGCAACAGACATATGTATAGCATGGAACACAGAAGCCAGCTCGTCGATCCAATCATCAACTGGTACATTATTTCCATTGAACTTTTGAATTTTTCGATCTTTGAAATAAGGATTCACAAAGTGGGGAACATCACGTTTTAAATCACATTCCAGTAATTCCTTTTCACAAATATTTTTCAAAAGAATTAATTTGATATAAAAAAAATCTGATCTAAAATAACACCTTTTAAACAATTAAAATTATTAACAATTAAACTATATATAAATGTCAAATGTAATAATTTAACTGTCCAAATTTGAGAAAAAAAATTAAAGTTCAAGTCATACACAGTTCATGAGTCAAGTCCGTGGTACACCGCCAGCCATCTTGGATTTCCCTATCGTCCGTCGTAGTTTGTCGTCGCCTTGAAACTGTTTCCCCCGTTGGCCTCCGTAGTTTGTAGTCGTTCAGTCCTCGGGATTTACGTGCTTTGCCATTGCCGTTTTAAGTGACTGCTCGCAGCGCAATATGTAACCGAGCAGTAATAAGAACAGGTCACGTTTTAATCTTTATTAAACACCAATAAACAGCAATGGCATATCCTATAAAATAATATATATGATTATAACTTCAAATAGAATGAAGAATAACATAAGTTATGAAAAAATAACAAGTTATGAAAAAGAAAAGTATTTCAAAAGCAAATACCTTTACGGACAGCACGGCCTCGAGAAGTTGTTTCCTTGAAAACTGGCTGGCGGGACAAGTAATTTCAATCGAACATGAGTATTACTATTTATACCTAGACCTACTGCGCAAGTGGATTGAGTTGATTTTTAAAATACGCCAGTCAGGAATAAGATTACAAAGAGTGTTCGACAAAAGCCTTTACAAAATGTTAGAATCATACTCACTTAATTCAATAATCGAATAAGAAATAAGTTAACAAAAGTGAGTACGGTATTAGCCTAAATAAATATATGAATTAAAATATGTAATTACTTGGTAACACTATAGTGACTTATCATAAAAAAGTTATCAAACCAGGATCTGTTTTTTTTATCATACCGATAATTTGAAGGAATATTGATCAATCTTTACATTTTTTTCATAGTGCTTTAATATGGTCGATATTAACGCACTTTGAAAAAAAATTATTTTTTTCAATGTGCGTTAGTTTGGTCCCAAATTTTAACACACTTTGAAATTTTTTTTCAAAGTGCGTAATTTTTCAAAGTGCGTTGTAACAAAGCCATCCTTATCAACTCTGTTATTCCAGTTTCGGTTTGAAAAGTTTTGTTTTGTATTTAGAGTTGTCCCGCCTTAATCCACAGTTTAGTTTTTTCATTAATCCAATAATCAAATTAGCTTAGTCTTGTCGCTTAACATGAAAAAAAATATTTCTTTGTAAAAGGAGAAAATAAATAAAGAAGTTGTATTTTCTAATTCAAATATATTTCCGTGATTACTAGAAAGGACAGGTTAACGTAAGAATCAGACCAAATCAAAGAATGAGTGCACTTTAGTACGTCATGCGGAATCTAGTTGTTCGGTTACCTATTTCAAGCTTTACATTACAGTTTATAACTAAATTAATTTATGATTATTGTGCAAGCGCATGCTTTGATATTTATGCCTTGATTTTTTTCTACAGATACTCGGGGTATATTCCTATAACTTAGACATTGTCATTATAGTTTTTTTTTACTGAAGTATATATAACTTTTTGCTTTTAATTCTATTTCAGGAAAAAGAGTGTAAATTACCTCATATACAACCTTAAAAATTCAATGAGCAGGTTTATAACTTTTTTTCCTTTTTTATTCAGTAGGCTATAGAAACTGTGGAATCATTGCTAAAATTTCTCAAATTTGTGGGGACGCATTTTTTGTCTACCTTGTATCTACAATAGGAAAAATGACTGAAACTCCAGTTTATTTGTTCGTGTAAAGTGCAATTACGGGGATGAGACAAACCCACAAATCCAAGAAAATTAAACGATCAAAAAATCTATTTAAAAATTCCGGAGTATACATGTACTCTATGCGGGGATGTGTTATACATATGTAAGTGTGTGAGCGAGTGTATCCTTTTAAAAGGAAGGTCATATATAGCTTTATGGATCACTTTCTGTTTACATATACATACAGTGCCCCATCACATTCGTTTTGCTAAAATTGAGAGCCTACATCGAATCAATCAATGCCCAAATAGCGAAGGATGGGGATAAAAGTTCAAAACGTCCAGAGAACCTTAAATATATTTTTTAGTTTAAGTGTTAAGAAATCAATATCATTATTTTTAATCAATTCTTAAAAGCTAAAATTATTTTTTTTGAAAGCCTTTTAAAATGTCATTCTTCACTAAAGCTCGATTGTCCTATAAAAGCAGTAAGGAATGCAGATATGCTAATAGTTAAACAACCAGGGACCTAAACATGCTACAAGTTAGTCTATGACTAGTAATTACACAAATATTTCTCTGTAAAAAGAAAGAATGATTTATTATTTTAGAGGTGCAACAATGAAAAAAAAGATTCCCTATGAATTATAAAAAAAAAGTTATGTGAAATGTACATTTACATGCACGGGTCTGGAGGTGTCGGAAGGTGAAGGTTTGCAATCGGAGTTCCTCGGATGACTCGTACCTCGCACATAACCTCGGACGTGAGAGGTGATCTTCCATCTTGCTGATTCAGTCATGTGATCTTATTTGAATTTCATTCAAATATTATACTTTTGAAATCCGAGTTACTTTGATGCACGCCCAACACTGTGTTCTTGCTTTCAAAGAATACTTACATTTGGTTGTATTTAGTACGAGGAATTGCACAAATCAAGAAACCTTTTCTAAGAACTTTAGGCAGAGCGAAATATGAAATGAGTGACAAGGCAGTTTCCGGCGGAGAAATGTAGCGATCTGATGCGTATTCCTCCACCTATCACATCCGAGGTTTGAATGGAGCGAAGCGGAGTCAGCCGAGGATTGCCGATTGGAAGGTTTGGGATCTGCCCCGCTTCGCCGTGGTCACTAATGGGTTTCGAGGGATACCATTTTTACATGTTACACTAAATATGATTATTATTAATTCTTGTAATAAATAAAACAAACTTTGTTCTACCCGTTTCCATAACAGCCTGTTGCAAAGTACGCGATCATTACAAACTTAACTCGCGTATTGAATGCAGTTTTAGGACAATAGATATTATTTCGTGAAATTGGCTACGCATCTAGAAAATATGATCTTAAGAAACAATATTTATATATTTTTATAATACTTGTTATACAGAGACTATCGTTATAAATAAAACAGACTAATACCTTTCTAATTCCATAACAGTTTCTATTGTCGCTAAATTAAATGTTCTATTTTGTAGTTAGAGTTGTTTCGCTTCCTACATTTTTAAAACAGTTTATTATTCATCTTTTGTCTTATTAGTCTGTATAAAAACATTTCTCTTTAATAAAAAAACAGAAAAAGATTTAATTTTGAAAGATGTAACTGACAGAAAATCTACTAGATAATCCAAGATACATGAGTACTCTTCAAACAATGGTACCGAAAAAAATAGGGACAATCATGATCATCAGATACATAATTATTCCACCATTTAGATTACGTTCGTGATTATTGTTCTTTAATAAAATTAATCGGTAAACCCCCTTTTCTCGTTAAACTTGATATATTTTACCATTTATTTCTATCAGTGATATTTTACATTAAAATGAAAATATTAACGAGGCAATGAGGTTGCGTCATACCGGTAATTGTTTTCACTATAAAATTCCATATAGAATAAAAAGTCGTTAAAAAAATCTGGTATTTGTTTACTTGAAAAATAATCTAGCAGAAGGTGTTAAACATTACCTGTCACACTAGCTGACACACTCTAACACACAAAACGGTACCTACACGGCATTTTCTGACTTTTTCCATCTGCAAACAGGGCTACCCTAAAATCCACGTGTTTTCAATGTGTTTATAAACTTTACCAGCATAAAGACTAAATTTTGTTTTGAACCTTATCTAGATATTCTTACAAACAATCAACATAGATCAGTTTTAACAAAGTTAAGAATATCGGCTCACAGGCTTAAAATTGAAATTGGACGTTACCAAAAAATACCTAGAGAGGAACGAATTTGTTCACTTTGTCATCACAACGAGATTCAGGATGAAATTCATTTTCTCCTTGTATGTCCTCATCTTAATGTACAAAGACTTGAACTCATAAATATTTGTAAAATTAAATGTAAAAATTTTCAGTCTCTATCTTATGATAATCAATTTTATTGGCTCATGACTAATGAAGACCCAGACATCCTTAGATCACTTGCTGGATTCCTTAGTAATTTACCTTAATTGAAGATATTGTGATAAGCATAAAAAAATTATATACCTCTTTCACAGTTTCTTGCCTTTAACTATATATATATATGTATAAATTATATATTAGTATGTAACTTACAATACAATACATGTATGTATATTCAGTATATCTCTTATATACTTTTTTTTTTTTTTAGCAATTGCTCTTTATTTGTAATATCATCATCATGCTTGTTCTATCATTTGGATCCTCCTCCTTCTATTTGTAAATCTTTTTGCTCCTCCGGGGGCCCAAATTGGATTAATAAAATCTTGTATCTTGTATCTTGTAAACATTCCGAGTGTACCGCAGGAAGTAGCCTCCGATTCCCGGGAGAAAAATAGTTCCTGTCAAAAACCTTTATTTGTTCAAAAAGTACATAAAATTTACTAGGCACAGGTACCAAAGTTGTAAAAATGCATAGGCGTATTCACAGAGGGGCAGTGAGGGCACTGCCCCTCCTTCCACTTTCAGATCGGGGGGGGGGGGGGGGGGG